>VYZP01036928.1:135541-188869 GCA_013400635.1 Hypocryptadius cinnamomeus
CTGAGGGGATGGAGGGGTCTGACCTGAGGGGAAAAGGGCAGGAATCTGAGGGGATGGAGGGGTCTGACCTGAGGGGAAAAGGGCAGGAATCTGAGGGGATGGAGGGGTCTGACCTGAGGGGAAAAGGGCAGGAATCTGAGGGGATGGAGGGGTCTGACCTGAGGGGAAAAGGGCAGGAATCTGAGGGGATGGAGGGGTCTGACCTGAGGGGAAAAGGGCAGGAATCTGAGGGGATGGAGGGGTCTGACCTGAGGGGAAAAGGGCAGGAATCTGAGGGGATGGAGGGGTCTGACCTGAGGGGAAAAGGGCAGGAATCTGAGGGGATGGAGGGGTCTGACCTGAGGGGAAAAGGGCAGGAATCTGAGGGGATGGAGGGGTCTGACCTGAGGGGAAAAGGGCAGGAATCTGAGGGGATGGAGGGGTCTGACCTGAGGGGAAAAGGGCAGGAATCTGAGGGGATGGAGGGGTCTGACCTGAGGGGAAAAGGGCAGGAATCTGAGGGGATGGAGGGGTCTGACCTGAGGGGAAAAGGGCAGGAATCTGAGGGGATGGAGGGGTCTGACCTGAGGGGAAAAGGGCAGGAATCTGAGGGGATGGAGGGGTCTGACCTGAGGGGAAAAGGGCAGGAATCTGAGGGGATGGAGGGAGTCTGACCTGAGGGGAAAAGGGCGGGCACCTGAGGCGCTGACCTGAGGGGAGGGGTCCCGGCCTGAGGCTGACGGGGAGGAACAGAGCGGGGCTCTGGCCTGCGGGACCCCGAGGGGGATGTGACTCGATGGACGGCTCGGGTCTGAGGAGCGGCCAGCCCCAGCCCCTGCCCCAGCCCCAGCCCCGCAGGGACGGTCCCGCCGCCCTTCCTTCGCCCCGCGCCAGGCAGCTCACAGAGGGAACCCTGTGCACGAAGCCTTTTTGTTCGGCTTGATTTAAAACCATTTTATGTCAATGTTCACGTGCCCTCTCTCCTGACGTACACTGTTTTTTCAGGTACTAGGTTGTTCCAGTCTCCCATGATTGCCCCTCCTGTTTGATTCACCAGACGAGATTGTGCTTTTTTATCTTTTGCTGTAAGTAGAATCCACAGCTGTGAATGGGAACTAGACCTATTGAGACACTGCACTTCTGGCAAACACATTTAAAACTTAATCAATCAAATAAGGTACCCATGAAAACAAAGCAAATTTTAAATCAAATACAATATTTATATCTGCGTGGGGGTGAAGACAATCCCAGCCTTGGCCAGTGATCATCCAGGTAAGGAACCTGGCCGATTCACCTTTCTGCATCTCATCTTCATTCCCAGAAGGCAAATGAAAAATTCCTGACTGGTGAGTGGCCAAATGTACCCCCAGAATGGCAGCAGGGCATGGACAGACTGTCTGACCCCACACAGGACTTCAGACACAACCCTGTGCCCACCAGTGTAGATGTCATCATATTTTCTAAAATTATTTCAATTCAATTAGGCAAAAGAAAATTTTATAATCAGATTCTTTAACAAAATTTCACACTCCTGCAATAACTTTTGATGTTAGCCCTCACTTGAAACAGTTCAGAAATAAATCTATTTTTAAGAGGGCACATTCCAATATTCTAACTCTCCATTTGGTTTCAGTTATTATCTGTAACTAAGCCCAGTAATTAGTAATTTCTTTCTATTTTCAGTTGTTTACACATCTGTTTACTTCTAATGGAAGCAGAGTTAATATATTTCATATTTGTACATTATTATTTAATCAACCCTGTCAGAATGATATTGAATCCCTAAGACATAATTTTATACAAACAATAAATAATTTTATCTAAAGAGCTGACTCTTGAAAAACAGCCTGCTTACAAAGTACTTATTCTCATTCCCACCAGGAAACCATGCAGTATGAAATTAGTAGTTTGGGAGTTTAAATTGCAAAATTAATCATATCACCATAAGTGTCAGAAATGAAATAACAATGACTGAAATTCCTAAACTTAGTTCTTGAGATTTACACAAATCCCAAGACCTCCACTGCTCCAGATTTTGCTTCCAACTATCTTTTGGAATTTTCACCAGGAACATTTTTCTTGTGTAGGAAATGTAGGCTATTCATGTGAGAATAACCAAAGACTAAAAAGGATTATTCCTGAAGATCCCAAGGTTCTCAGACAATCCAGCAAAAGCACATGATCACTGTGTTCCTCCACATGCAGCCCATCAGTGACAGAAACCAGCAGCAATACAGACCTACAAAAAACCAAACTTTCAACCATGAGTGCTAATACTGTACACCACAGATTTCTGCACAGGTACAATGCTGACAGGAGGGGTGTAATTAGTACATCTTCATTAGTGTAAAATAACCTATCTGTAGTAGCTTGATCTGAAAAAATGGGACATTGGGCTGAAAGACCCATGGTGAATTGCCTCTAAAACATAATTAAAGTTAGTTTTATTCTGTTTGTTACTGAGTTTTAGCTGTCCTTCATTCAAGGTCTTGCAATTCAAAATGTACAGTTTGAAGAATTGGGAAGGTTTATTGCTGTGATCTGTCTCTGAGGCATAATAGGAATTAAAGTGATCATTTACCCAGGACAGTTGCAACCAGCCAATACTATAAACAGATTTAAAGTTTAGGCAGAAATGTGACTAACCAAGAGGGAGATTTTCTGATGAAGGGTTTTTTTCATAACTGACCACTATCTGATTTCATTTCTAAAGCTTCTGCTAATCTGGAGGTACTAACACAAGGTGCACCTGCTGACACTACCCAATGTCATAATTCCTCTCTGTAGTGACAATGTGAAAAATAGCCTGGAAAACTCAGCAAAGTAACAGGTTTTAATCACAACTATTTAAAAGAGACTGCAGATATTGTTTTTATGGGGGGGAAAGAGCTCCAACAAACTGGAAAATAATGATTAAATGAAAAATAAACATTAAAAAGTCATGTAATTTAAGATTTGAAGCATACAAAAGGTGATTAAATCAGGGTCTCCATACCAACATCTGTGCTCAGAATGGGGACAAAAATCAAGCAATACAGAATGGGATCCAGAAGCCTATTTTACTTTCACACAGGTGGAAAGAATGTTACTCTTTTTAGTGTTGCAGATGCATTATGAAAGCCAAGTCTCATTAATAAACCTACCATGAGGGTGATTTTGGCCCAGAGTAACATTTTCCTGTGATATTCAGTGTAGTTGGATTTTGAAAGCATATCCATTTCCCTTCTGTTTTCATAAAAATGTAGGAGATGTGTGGATAAACCAGTTGCAAACAGGAACATTCTTTTTGTTTAAAACCCAGTAAATCTGGTAAAAATGTATTAAAGAAAAAGGTTCCAGTCCAGTAGCACACACATGCCCAAATTTGCTAAGATTATTTATTAAAAGTAAGAATGCAACAAAACATTTGGCTGCATTGACACCTACAAAAACATTCAGTGATATAACTTGATACTCTTGTGACACTGAGCCTGTAATTTCATTAAAATTTAAGTAGAACTAATAGCATTTTTCCAAAAATGAGCTATTACTGAACATTTGAGAGGATTAGAGGCAAAAGCAGATTCTACAGTCTGTCAACTTTGAGCCACATTTTCAATAGTAAAATGAAAGCTTTGGGATAAAATTGTATGCCTCTTTTTGCCTCTGCTTGGATGTTTAGGCACCTTAATTAATATTTAGCTGCATGAGCAGGATTAGCAAACTGTCCACGTTTATTGACACACTTGTGGTGACAGATGTCCTGCTGCCTTCATTTCAAGTGTTGCTGTAAGTGAGCTGATCAGGCATCTGTGAGCAGAGCCAGCCAGAGGCACAGGGAGCTGCAGCTCAGTTTGCCTCCACTGGACCGTCAGTCAGAAGCATCAGCACTTTCTCAGCACTCCCTTGCCAGCAGCCTCAAATCCTTGAGCAGAAAGGGCCAGCAAAATGACACTGTGTTTTAGCTAACCAGCAGAAATTTCTTCTTCTAGATAATGTTTATAAAAAACACCACAGGATACCAATTAATTCCATGGAAGCTGCCCAGCAGCCATTATATCTCAACAAATGTTGTCATTGTTGGCAAACAAAGAAGGAAAAGTTCGAGATGTCCTAACTAAAGGAAAGAAGCCACTTTTGATTCTCTACCTGAAACTTGTCCCCAGATCCATTCTTAGGCATTCACAGAATGTGAAATTTTAGCCATACAGAATTTTCTATAGTAAATTCTTATTTTCATTGTCTGTATGGTTTCAGCTTTGTTAAATGATCTACAAAGCTAATAGAACAGGAGAAATACAGAAAAAATACGCCTCAGTATGCAGCATTAGTTTTCCTAATGTTATGTGTTTCCTCGGGGAGAAAACACGAAATTCTGTAGTCTTGTGGTGCAAGCATTATCTGCTGTAAAACACAATTTATGTTGGAGCCATTATTTCATTCACATTCTTCAAGGGAGATGTAAAATTTACTCTTGAATATTTGAAGTTACACATAAGCACAAAGTTGTTCTGCCGACACTGCTGTAAATACTTGTTAGCTTAGGCAGATCTAACCTATTTTTTCTGGTTTTCTGTTGCAAGCATCATAGACTTCTAACAGGAAGAAATGTCCAAACTATTGGATTTGTAAGCCCATAGAGATTGATTAAGTAAAAGGCCACAGAGCAAGTGGTGGAGAAGGGATGGAACAAGCATTACAAAACTGACATTGCACTTAAGGTCAACTAAGGCAAGAAACCTGAAGGATTGAAGTGCTTGGGGCTCAGTCTCTGTATTTCTGAAGGATCCACTTGTGTATTTTTGATACTGGTTGGTTAATCTGTTCCATGTGCTGCTGAAGATTTTTCAGTATCTGTCCTCGTTATTTGAAGAAATTATAAACATGAAAAACTATAGGCAATTCTATCCTAGCACCATTATTTTATATAACAGACCTAAACCAGAGTTTTACCTGTCACCTGTTCTAATGTCAAGATCTTGCTACCTTTAAGCGATTAAGAAATTAAACTTCTGAGACTCCTTAGGGAGATAAATTCATGCTCAAAATACACTTATTCCAGTGGCACTCTGCATGTGTCCCTAAGCCCTCTGTCACTGCTCCTGGGCAGGGACCGGCCCCTCCAGGAGCTGGAATCCGCTCCCGGTGCGCTCTCCCGGCTCTGCGGCTGCAGCTTGCGCTGGGAACGCTGGAGGTCCCTCCAGCACTGCCCAGGAACCAGAGACTGCTCCAGACACACACCCAGAGGAGCTGCTTAAACACGGCCCACGGTGTGCCCGAACAGCTCTCAGCCGCCTCGCATTTATTCTGTCTCACTGAAATTGCACATTTGATCTCGAGTCCTATACGTGAGCACAAAGCAGCTGTTGTCTAAAGAAAAAAAAATAAATAAAGTTTTTTCTTAGTTCTGCTAGGATAGAAAGGCTCCTAAGTTCACAGCACTGGAGTCAGACATTGCAAGTTGTGAGCCAGAAGGAGTGAGTCTGTGTCCAGGCTCCGGTGGCTCGGGATGTCGCGTGTGGGGTTTCAGCGCGGTCACTGCAGCCTGGCAGGAGCCCAGGGGGCTGGAACGCCTGGGGCTCCCGGCTCGCACCTTGCGGCAAGGTCCGACGGAGAGCACCGGCCTGGAGCGCTCCCACAGCCGGTGGGCTCTTCCCGTGCCGGCCTTCCAGCGCTTTCCAGGCGGGAATTCCAGCTGCCCCTCGCTCTGCGGCACCACACGGAGCTCTGGCCGAAGGACACGGCCCCAGAGCCCGGGCCGGAGCCGCGTGTGCTCAGCGGCAAACCCCATCGGACGGACGGACGGACAGCCTGCCTGCCTTCCTTCCTTCCTTCCTCTCCTTCCAGCAGCCACCTCGGGGTGCGCTGCCAGCGCCGCTTCTCCTCGCTCTGAGGAGCACAGGAACACCTGGTGCTATCGCACATCTGTCTGTCCTCCACATTCCCCGGGCAGGTTACAGAGAAAAGGCTAACAGGCCATTTCCATTGGCCTATTTAAAAATCATTACTAATTCAGCAATATTTTCCGTGGTGAGGCAAGTTGAAAAAATTATTAAGAATACTTGTCTATTAATAACTTACAGCAAAAAAAACCCAAAAAAAACCCTACAAAAAAGACGACGGGAAGTTGCCAATACACTCCAGCTACTTATAATAATAAAACAAAAGCTCTCAGTATAGAAATTAAAAATCAGGAAAAAGTATTAATTTTACCCATTGCAACACAGGTAGAAAGTAAAATGAAATTTAATTTCCATCGTACTACTGCTGGGATAATTAACTGTTGCTAGCATAAAAAAATTATCTACAGTGAATTAAATTACGTATGATGGTAGTATGATAGTGACCTTTCGAGATTGAGCAATAATAGAAAGAAACAGTACAACCAGGAAAAACATTAACGCCACTGAAAGCTAATGCACCACCTAATGGCTACTGCCTCCTCCCTGTCGGACTCAGGTGCGCAGGTTTCATTCGCAGGAGCGGACTCGGCCTCTGCGGTTCGGGCTGAGACTGTGCCAGGCGTCAATCGGGATTTATTCCTCCTGCGCCGCGCCCGCGGAGCCGCGGCCGCCATTGCTGCGGGGGCGGGGCCGGAGCGGGGCCAGCGGCACCCATTGGCTGCGCGGGGGCGGGGCGGGGCCTACCGCGGGCGGAACGCCCTATAAGGCTGCAGCCCGAGCAGCAGAGCAGCATCAGCAGCGATGGCCGAGTGGTTAAGGCGTTGGACTTGAAATCCAATGGGGTCTCCCCGCGCAGGTTCGAACCCTGCTCGCTGCGGCCCGGAGGGGCTTCGGTTTTTTTTGTTCCTTCCTCGTTCCCTGCCGTGTGTAAGTTTTGCTGCTCGCGGCTCCCGTCCTCTGGCGGCCCCTGCAGCGCCCGGAGCGATCAGCCGGGATAACGGCACAGAGCGGGGCAGGCTCCGCGCAGCGGCTCAGCTGCTGCGGGTGATGCCGGAGCACCGGCAGGGTCGTATCCAGCCGGCTCCGGAACATCGCCCGTGAGGGGGGCGAGGCTGCACAGCCTCTCCGGGCAGGCTGTTCCGGTGCTGGGTCACTGCACGGGAGAGAAGCGCGTTCAGGTGGCAGCTCCTGTGCAGCAGTTCCCGGTCATTGCCTCTTGTTTTGTCATTGCCCGGTCATTGCTGGGCACCACCGAGCACAGCCTGGCTCCACCTTCCTGACGCTCTCTTTGGATATTTGTACACATTAAGGAGCTCCCCTCTCAGTCATCTCTTTGTGACACTGAATAGGCCCAGCTCCCTCAGCCTTTCCTCACGAGAGATGCTCCAGTCCCCCCATCATCTTTGTTGCCCTGTGATATTTATCCTGCTGCAGCTCATCAGGCCGTGCCTACCTGCTCCTCTCCTGGCCCTGCCAGAAGGAACAGTAGTGCCAAAGCTGCAGCAGGTGCCAGGGCAAGGTCCTGGCGGTGCACCTGCAAGCAGTGACAAGAGCCCTCCGTGGAGGGGAGAGAAGGGTGCCTGGGTTTGGTGCTCTTTCAACAGCTCAGCTTCCAGGCCCTGCAGACAGGACAGACAGTGTCAGCTGCAAAGCTCAGGATTCATCCAATGGCTTACACACAAACAATGTCCTCATTCACCCAAAGGTCTATCGTTCTGCCCCTACGTCCTACAGCTGATACAAAATTAATTAAATCTCATCAGCAGAAGGCTTCTCTACAAGGAATGGACTTGCTCCATCAGACCTTGCCTTTCCTGAAGGAAGCTGGTGTGATTCCTCCTGGACCTCCAGTGAGAGGGGCCCTCAATCCTCTTTTCCTGCCTTTTATGACCTTCTGCACATGCATGATGCACATACACACACAGTATGGTGTTGCCGGGGAAAAAGCCGACAGAAGTTATCATGCCATTAATAACCAGGAGAAACAGACCAAGGCAGCATTCCCAACCGCCTGTGATTGGCTAAAACTGAGCTCTCGCCACGCAGGTGTGTCAGTCTCCTCCCACGCGTGGCCCCAGCACCAGTGAAGGGCTGAAAACCGGGCGACTCTGCCAGCAGCAGGGGGAGCGTGTGCAGCGGGCTGCAATCGAACACCAGCACAAACCAGCTGATAACCATCTGCCCGTCTGACGGTGACACAGCCCAACACCCTGCCGAGTGGCTTTATCTTTTGCTGTGTAATTTCATCAGCTTTACAACAGCCTCACTGCTTACACTTTCATATCCTGAAATGAGAGATGAGCCTGCTGGGAAGGTAAGATAGCAATGTTTATGCTCAGGAAATTAAAGATACACAGTGACTCTTTTAATAATCAGGATACGTGCTTCTATTATAGAACATATAAACTGCCTTTGTTAAAAATCTCATTTAAAGAGGAAAACAAACAATCAAGAAACGACCTGACCTATCATTCAGCATTACTCAGCCTGAGATTTTAAGTCATGTACTGTCTGTGTTTATCGTCCAAACTAACTCTTACACTGTCACTTGGCAAATGTTGGCAAAGCAACTTCTCAAATACTGGCAAAACAAAAAGGTTGAGGATGTTTTAGTTCTTGACAATCTGATATATTCTGCATTTGCACAAGTATAAAAACAGCAAATAAATATATAATAATTTTGTATAATTCCAGAATCCCCCCCATGCTATTCAGTTTCACTGTAAATAACTGGCTAAGTAGTTGCTTAATTTCTGTTTAAAAATAGTTGAAAGGCCTAAGAACACAGCATTGAACAACGTTCCCTATACTCTGTATTTTATCATCATACACCTGCACCCCATCTGCTGTCTCGTAACTTCCAGATGAAAACTCCTCAGCCCAGTGATGGCTGGGTTTTATCAACACTTTTGTCTGGACTCCAGAGGATGTGGCCTCACCTCACAACTCTGTTTATTTTCGTACCAAATCATGCAGAGCTGTAACACAGCACAGTAAATCAGAGCCCTCGCGTACCCAGGACCCTTTACTGCCCACCTAAGCAATTCCCAAGGGGAGCTCAGGAAGAAAATAGGAGCTTACCACGTCTTCAGAGGGCTGCCCTCCTGCTACTCGAAACTCCTAGGCCCTAACCTAACAAATAGTGTCTGGGCTTGTCTCTGCTGTTCCCCACCCCCACAGACAACCCTTTGCCACTGTCTACACTTTGCAAGGAGAGTTAAAGATCTCAGTGGGCCCCTGAAAACCACGAACCTCTGACTGTTGCCTTAATCACACCTTCACAGAGCCTGAGATCCGCCCCACACCCCCTGCCCCAGTTCAAGTTCCAGCACGTGAATTATGTTTGGTGCTCACCAGTGCAGGGGCCAAAACACCCCATAACTGCTGCTGAAATGCCAGGTGGGACATTCATTGGATCTTTTCACACCACTAACAAAAAGCTTCTAAAAGTACTGTATCTTTAAAGAAGCAGATAAGCAGTTTATGCTTGGGGTGTAGACCCTGAATGATCTAACACTGACTAAGCTGTCAGGTGCTTTCTTTACTTTCTAATGTGAGGGAGAACTGTGTGGCTGTGGAACCCGAGGGGTTCTTGGGGGACGAGGACGTGGGAGAGACTGGAATCTTGACTCCATGTTTCTGAAGGCTGGTTTATTATATTATGATATATATTATATTAAAATACTATACTCTAAAGCTATACTAAAAAGGATAGAGAGAAAAGATCCATCAGAAGGTTAGCAAGAAATAGAAAAGGAATCTATAACAAAGTCCTGTGACTGCTCAGAGAGTCCACACAGCTGGATCATGATTGGTTATCAAGTAGAAACAATCCACATGGACCAATGTGGTTGCACCTGTTCAGGCACAGTTGCATTCCACAGCAGCAGATAATTATTGTTGACATTTTTTTCTGGAGGCTCCTCAGCCTCTCAGGGGAAGAATCCTGGCAATAGGATTTTTCATAAAATATCATGGCTACAGAACTGGGCTGCTCACTCATTCCAGTTAACTCTTGTTACTGGCCAACAGGTCAGGTCCCACCTGGTTCTGGGGAAAAAAAAGCAGAACAGGGTGCACAGGCTCCTCTTGTTTTCCAGTCCGTCTGAGTTTGCTCTGCTAGGAATAGATTCATTCAACTCAGGAAATACAGAAAAACTTACCATTTCATATTTAACATGTACAGAAATGGAAAAAAAAGTCTCTATTGGTGGCACTGGTGTACTGGAACACCAGTTAGAACCTGCCCTCCTCATGAGGACAAATACAAATTACAGGGCTGATCTTGAGCAGGTTGTTACAAAACATAACTTCTGCCATGAGCTTTCACTGGGCTAAGAGCCTTCCAAGTATCTGCAGTTATTCATCCAGAACAAACATCCAAAGGTTCTTTGCCAAAACCAAGCACGCAATAATTGGCTAATAACGACATCAGTTTTAATGACACAAACTATTAGTTTGCTGTTCAAAGGTCTATTGTGTGTTCACTTCTCAAAGGAAACCAGCTCATTAGGTGCTAAATCATCCATCCAACTACCCTCTTTTACCTTTACTGGCAAGTGAAATGGGCAGAGGAGAATCTGGGCTGCCATCTGATTCAAAGTGCTCCAGCTGGCTGCATTCCCATCTTTTTGTTGGAGGGAAAATTGTTCCCTATTACTTAGTATCCTTCACATACAGTAAGAGTTTCTTCTGTTACAACTGTTTGACAGACATTATATCAAATGGACCAAAGTCCTTCTTGAGCAAATACCTTTGTATGAAGTAAAGCAAGCAAATGCATCAGAAAAAACCAAACCAGTTACATTTAACAAACGTTACAGAGAATTATTCATCTCATAATGTTTTCAGCTGCAAAATATGCAAGGGGAAAGCATGTAAAATGAAAGATGATGTGCTATAGAACTGGCTCTTGGTGCCAATGCCATCCACTCTAGGGCCAGCGTGCCTGTAGCAGCACAACTCCAGCACTCAGCTCTTCCAAGCTGGGACCAACAGCAGCAGCACTGGCAGCCCCAGGGCAGCGGGCTGGCGCAAAGGTAAGGTGCCCACGAGGTCAGTAAGCTCCTCCCGTTGCTGGGTAACAGCACTTGGGGCACAGGAGGTGGCAAACAGGCCCCAGCCAGGAGGGGCACGGTAACTCAGGCAGCACAGCACGGCCCAGCCACACACATCCCTCCAGGGAGAGACAGACATCAGATCGTTCCCATGCGGGAACAACACTGCACTTGCCAGGTTAGACTTGCCACTGGGATTCATAGCTGGACTCCTTAAGCTTTTATCCACTAAGATGACAAATAACAAGAAATTCCAAAGGAATCTCTGTGGTGGGTAGAGGATTTAATGAAAAAGATGAAAGAAACCCTTCTTCTGTATGCATAAAGTTTTATTTGCTGCTGATGGAATTATCTGCCTGCACAAAACCACAATGTCAATACCTGATATATTAGCCAAGTTTGCAAAGAAGAAAACAAACACAAAATAAATAAAGAACAATGTAGAATTTGAAAAGTTGCCCAAAGTATCAAAAACTTTTCATGTGAGATTTTGTACACATTAGTGCTGACTAGTCTGATTTTTCATTCCTTACTGTACAAAACCCTGGTAAAACCATGTCTAGCACACCTGAGCTGGGAGGGGAGCTGCTATGAAGCCACAGGACAATGTTGGCACACATACACAGGGAATCAGTTTTCCACCAATACATCTTAAAACAAAAATTGCTATCTGGAGAAGTAAAGTTCTGAAACTGCCTTCCAAAACAAACAGCTGGTGCAAAAAGTGTTCTTGTTAAGGCAGAAGACAAGTGAATTTTAGGAGTGCTTGATCTGTCACAGAGACCTTGCATAACAAGAACCTTCTTATTTCATCTATAACATAAGATCACAACTCTCCTGCAAGTTAAGTTTGTAATGAGTACATTATAAATCACTGCAGTGAGTACAATGCAATGGAGAAGTGAAGCAGAGCACAAAGTTAAGAGATAAGCACAGCTCTGTTTACAGCTCATTGTCATAAAGCTTTTGGAAGACCCTCGCTGAGTAGGATACCCTGGAGCCCAGGGTTCTACTGAGAGTATGTTTTTAATAACATCACACTATTGAAAGAAATATTAATCACTACACCATATTTGAGAGTACAAGAAACAATATACAACATGTTAGATAACCTCACAACATCGCTCGATATTAATACTGAAAATGGCTTTGCTTATTGAACAGAAAAACCTCCATCTGTAACGCTCACAGCATGTGTGACAAATCTGTATTTAGACATTGACTAGAACAACACATTACAATCAAAGAATACAAAACACAAATAACTTATAACTGCTGTTAAAAAACCCAAACTGAACGCTGAACAGATGATCTCATGCTCCTGTGTGTTTCTCATTTTAGATCTCATAGTTTCTGAATTTCCTCAGAAGGTCTGACGGAGCATCGCCTGACCAGCGGAAACGCAAGTGCCAGTAACTCCCCTCTGAAAATCCTGAGGGGAAAAAAAGAGAAAGACAACTAAATTATTATAAACATGCATAAAATTAAATTTTCTGAAATAATACTTGATGGTCTTCCCAAAAAGAAGTAAGCAGAAAAGTGGTCACTTCCAGTGCTCTTGACTAGCACGGAGAAATAGGAGCACCGAGTTCTTGGCAGGCTGGAACAGGAGCTCAAACACCGACCTTCAGCACAGAGACCCTGCAGGGTCCCAAAGGAGAACAGCAAGGACCCTGGCAGACCCTAGAGGGGACTCACAAAGGAAAACTGAACAATTTGCATTGGCCTAATCTAAGGATGAAGATGGAGGTGCTGATGTGATAAATCTGCAAGTGTGATCTGGGGCCTTTTCATACTAAAATGTGACCTTCCTTTCACAGCAAACAGAATCCTATGAGCAGAGTTAGTGCTCAAATCCATTGTTTGAGTTGAAACAGCCATGTGGGCTGCAGTCCAGAATTCATCCAGGCCAGCAGACAGGAACAGACAATGCCACAGTTTCAAAGTGGAACTCAATATATCAATTTTTGCTGGATCAAAACAAAAACATTATCAACATCCTAACATCAGGTATAAACACTGAAGTGCATACACACCCTGTCAAATATATTATAATATTAACATTTATTAATGTGAATATATGTCACTGGATAAAGAAAGTAGATACTTGATGAGTTTGATGTTTTTTCCATTCAAATATCTGGAAATTAAACTAAAACTTAAAAAAAAAAAACTTGAAAAACAAGATGCCTGAAAAGAAAATTCACCATTACAAGGAACAAGATGATGTGATGATGTTTTCTTTACTTCAAAATTTTACAGTTCTACAAAGGATACAGTGATGATTTAATTACAAAAAAAAAAAAAAAAAAGCAAATAGCATGAAGTTATAGAGAATAATTTTCCAAAATCAATCAGTTAGGCCTGGCACACACTTCCTTGTAGAATTTTCTTATCAATTTTGTGCATTCCACAAATGTTTGGGATTACATTAGGTTTTGCTCCCCTCACAGTCCACCCTAATTTCCTGTTTGATCAAACTGGGGAGAATTGACAGGATTTTGTTTAACAGTAGTTCTGTGCTAACATGGGCCTAGGATTATGAAACTCCTGAAGGATCAGGCAGCACAGAAGGTGCCCGTGGTGCTAAGGAAGCTTTGATCAGGTACCTAAACTACAGCCAGGAAGTGCTGACTGGTGGGTGACACTTTTGAAACACACATTTATTCTGGTGCATACCCTACTTAGAAAAAACCAAACTGTTTGAATACAAAAGAAGCCT
This sequence comes from Hypocryptadius cinnamomeus, assembly GCA_013400635.1. Classification (NCBI taxonomy): domain Eukaryota; kingdom Metazoa; phylum Chordata; class Aves; order Passeriformes; family Zosteropidae; genus Hypocryptadius; species Hypocryptadius cinnamomeus. The sequence goes on from VYZP01036928.1 coordinate 149,182, forward strand.
TCAAGTCTCAAATTTTAGACCTCACTAACTCATCAGATGCAAACTGTCCAAAACTACTGAATAATGGATAAAAAAACCCCAAAGCTAAATATTTTACTTAACAGTTCTAAAATTTATTTTAAAAAGTCACTGAAAATAGCTGCCTTCTCTTTTTACTTTGCAGTTTTATATATCAGAAAAACTAAACTTTCCATTTTGGTTGAAGCATATTTTTTTTCTCCTTCTTCTCCAGTTGCAGCTTTTACTAGCAAACAAACAAGGAAACTTGGGATAGGGAGGAAGGAGCATCTGAAAACTTCAAAATTAAATAAGTAATCAAAAGCATAAAACCCAAACCAAAATCCCAACCCAAAACCACATTTAAAAAGCTTAAAGTTCAACATACTTCTGGAGAAGACTTTGTCATGACTGAAAGCCCCATTTCAGGCCAATCCCTGGGTACTGCAATTTTCTATAACTGCTGTTTTCACTTACTTGGGGAGTCTGGATTCTTTGAAGACTCTGGTTTCACATCAGGGATTGCAACATCTTCTTGTTCCCTGCTCCCTTCCAACAATCCCTCTGCACTGTTTTCCATCTGTTGGGTCCACATCTCGTTAGTTATGTTGTTGGTATTACCAAAGTCAGGAGCTTCCAGCATTTGGTCCTTCTTACTTTGGACAGCCCAGTGCATTGACTAAAGGAATGCAAACAGAACAAAGAACTAAGCCCTGTGCTTTAAGGGTTTTTAATGACTCTTTCTTTTTTATATTGCTGCAATAAATGATTAAACAAAGCACAGTGAGGAGCCTGCACGTCAACAGGACAGGGGAAAGTATGGTTACATGTCACGAACAGCATTGGAGAGGACACTTTATGTCAGGTGGGGGTGAAGAACAAAATGTACATCAGAATTTTAAGGGCCTTTTGTCCAGTTTCTTCTGTCATTAATTCAGACTTTTTTTTAAGAGGGCTTGAGTGACTTCAGAAATGTTCATTTTCAAAGCTGTCTTTGACTTCAGAGTTCCCTTTGAAGGTAAGGGAATTTGAAAATATTTAATATTAAAGTCTGTGGAATAACATCTGTTTGGAACTGAACTAAGCTTAAGTGGATATTTCCACCAAACATTTAAGCTCAGGCATAATGCTGTAGCTGAAGTGTCTTAAACTTCTCTCCTAAGCAGAACTGAGATGGGCAGAATTGACATAGGAAACTTTTATTCACGTCCCTTAAAATATGACCATGTAGCCCAATCCAATATTATGGAACTGAGCTCTACTAGGGGCACGCTACCAAATCTTCTCAATAGCAAAATCAGGAGGGAAATCACCCAAAAAACTCCTGCCTCTGTCCCAGATGACCCCACCAGCCTGGCTCCTCCAAAGCACTGTGGGAAGGCCAGGGTTCCAAGGAACTACCTTCTGGATTTTTTCAATGACATCTATATTTAATCAGACAACATGAAAACCTATCTGATAAGCAATATACCAAGAGGAGAATATATTATAAAAAGATCCCAGCTTTAACTTAACTTTGAAAAGAAATAAAAGTTTCCTACAACAGCAAAGTGAACTGAAGCATTTGAAAACACCTCTTAAGTTACTTAAACTTCCTATAAAAGCAGCAACTTGATAAATTCACTCTGAAACTACTGGCCTAACGCCCTTCTGTGAATGGGCTCCTGAAGTCCTCCAATTTTTCCTGAATTCCCTTAACATCCACAGTGCGGGGATGTCTCTGCACCATGCCCAGAGGCTGGCACTGCAGCAGAACCCACAAGTGTAACTCATCCCCTGCTGCTGAGGGCCCAAAGCGGGGCAGCACCGACCGTTCTGACGGAGCTGCTCAGGGCCGCCCACTGCTGGAACGGGACGGCGACTTTGCTCCGGCGCCAGTGATCGTAACGCGCCCGGCTCTCCTCGTTGGTCAGAGTCTCCTTGGCCTGCTGCAGCCTCTGGAAATCCTCCACTGGGACACAGACAAAAAGGACACCAAGGACAAGGTTTGGTTGGCAAAGAAATGAATTCAGATGCAAAAGGGGACCCGCCAGCAATGGCTCGGAGCAAAATAGAGCAGAAGGCAGAAGTAAAAGCAAGTGGCCAAGGGACGTGGTTCTGGTTCCAGCTTGCACAGCTCTGCCTGGCTTTAGGATCGTGGCACCTTTGGTGGACCGATACCCCTGCAAATCAGGACTGAAATGTTCCTTTGTCTACCAGCTTCAAAAGCTCTAAACTTGAGAGAAACTTACACAGGTAGAAGGCACAAGTCAGCCCCTGCAGAACACCTTCAAGAGGGAAATTAGAGCAACACTGCTTAGAAGGAACACACTGAGATCTGCAGCAGCACAGGAGTCAGAGCAGAGCACAGCAACAAGAACCATGAGCAGCAAGGAAAAAGGAGCAGGAGCTGACAAACAAGAAAAATAATCTAAATATAGCTCAGATTAATTATTTTGTGCATTTTATTAGGTGTATTTTCCACGTATGCTAAAATCCAGACTGCATGAGTAAAGCTCTCGTTTTTCCCTACAGGGTAATTTTTCATGGAATGGTTACTAAGGATGCAGCTGCATGTTACTATTTGTGGAAGGGTTATAAGGATTTAGACTTTATCTATGACTCACCTATGGAACAGTGATCTATTATTATTACTATTATTCATTTATTCCAGTTTACAAATTACAGAGAGTTCTTTTGAAATACACTACACCCAAACACTAATCAAAACTGATAACAATAAATCAAACAAGAGACAACAGGCTGAGGGAACAATTGTACTAAGTTTTCTTATTCTAATATTACTAGTTTTCAACATATAAAAGGTCTACTTTAATTACTCTTTATTAAGCTTTAAGCTGATGAAATAAAACACATAAAGTAAACACTCACTACTATTGTAAAAAGGTATTTAAAGTAAATAAGGCACATTCAAGTAAAGAGAGAATATAACATTTCTTTGTGACAAGCACAGCTGCTCTGATATTTGGCACTTGGCTGCTCTTTTTTGTAGCTCAGCCTTGAGCTCTGCCCAGGGCTCTCTGTGGTTATGAATGGGTAAAGATTGGCTCCAAATAACTCAGGTACTGCTCAGCCCTCCCAGCTCTGAGGAGCTGCCCCCCTCATCAACACAAACATCAGCTGCTGTTCTGCAAACAGAGATTCCTTGTGGGGCTGGCTTCTCCTCACTTCCAGTCATTAAATTACATCTTAATGTAAACTAAACTAAAGCACATGTATGTGTTCCTCACGGGCTTGTTCCTGGCAGTAAATTAACTGACTGATGCAAGTGTGGCACTCGAGGGCCACTGAGCGTGGAAGTGCACCAACTCCGTAGGTCTGGGAAGGGACACGCTCCAGAAATAAGTTCTGCATTGAAACATGATCTACTGCAGAAAGAAAAAAGATTCAAGGTCCTAAAAATAAAAAAAATCCAACAAGTGTCTTCCTTCACTATCACAAAGGAGTGTGCAAGTCTTGGAAAGAATATCACAAGCTTGTTATTTAAATAGAACATGCTCAATGCACACAATGATTAAAATATATTGAGGGGAAATAAAGTTTTAAGGCTGAATTTACTATCTTGCCATGCTAATAGAAGAAAAAATTGATTGTTTTTACACAGGAAAGAATACATACCTGCTTTGGGGTTTCCAGGATGCTTGTCAGGATGACATTCAAGGGCTTTAATCTTATATTCAGCAAGAATCTGCTCAACCTAAACAACATATTGAGACAAAGTGAGTAAACATGGAAAAGATTTGCAAATTTTCTTTTTGAAAGAGGCTGGGAGGAACAACAAGGAATGCTGAAAGATTTTGTCCCATTCAATTTTACAAGCTTTAGTACAAGCAAAGTAGATAACAACAACCATCTGCCAGCAACACTGCTTATTTAATTTCATTTCCATGCACTCATCCTTAGTCTTGTTTTTGTGAGGCTCAGTCATCCAGCATGGCTCTAGAAAAATGTGCAAAGACATTTGACCACAGAGGCAAAATGCATCACTTCAGTTGCTCTTCACTTTGTTTAATCAACTCCAACTTTCAACAGAGTCTCATAGCAGGAAGCAAAGGCTCTCTGTATTGCTGAAGATCAATTTGTGTGTTTAGGTGGCTTCCTCCACATCCTCTTCATAGGAAATTCAGCCAGCACCCCACGAGGTTTCCATCTTGGATACCACAAGATAACTCGCTCCATAACCAGTAGCTCATATTCTTTCTTCAAGTTAATTTTCCATGCAAAAAGGTTGGCTTGGTGTAGAATAGATTTATAATCAACATTAGAATATTGACATGTATTAGTTTATCAGTTAATTGCAAATTCCCACAGTTTGCTATACCATAAAGTATTACAGCCACTGGAAAAACTAACACATGTGGAGCCATGAAGTCACTGGAGTGGGCATCAGCTTAGATTTTCAAATGTTTAGTGTTTTTCCAAGTATCTTGCTGGTTCTTATAATTCAGAAGCCAAAACTTCTTTATATCATTCCAGTTCAGCTTAAGCTTTCACAATTTGCCCTAAAGTATCAAAAATTACCATTCTTTACTATACTACAAAGGCTGTTTATACAAATTCATCATTTGTCAAACCATAATAGCCACATAAAATTTAAGTTATTTACTTCAAAATTAAGTCTCATAACATTTTTTATTTAGAATAAAATTACAGTTCACTCAACTAGCTGGACAAATCACGTTGGCATATTCTGGGAAAAAATGTAGTTTACAGGCTTAAGAAGTCGTAGCTTAAGAAGTGTAGAATTCTTAAGCTACTACTTAGTAGTAGCTTAAGAATTCTACACTTTTCACCCTGCTCAGTAGCTCCTTCCAGAGGGACAGATGTAATGTGGTGTATCTGCAGTCAGTAAGACACTTTAAAACACACACAGTGTACAGAGAACTTGGTGAGACTGGTTACTGTATAGCCAGCTACCATCTCAAAAACTTAGTTACTTAAAGGGGAACTTTAAAGTTAAAATGTGTACAGAGGGTTAAAATGTAACAGGAGGGTAGCATGGAAGTTTTCAGCTTAAAAAAAAAAATCAGTAGAAAGAAAACTTTATAGAAAGTTTATACAACATACACAAAATTAATATAAAATATACAGTGAGGTGTTTTACCAAGAAAGATATCCAATACCTACTATACAAAACCAGCATTGGTCTTGAAGAAGGATGGAGACTAAATCTCCCCTCTTCCTGTCACATCTGAAGATGAAGTAGGTGTCTGTGAGCTCAATTCTACCAGAAGCCAAGAATGAACTTGGTTTGTGTTTACTTGAATACAGCAAAAAGTCTGTAGAAACTGAGAATATTTCTGCTTCAATTTAACCAGGTCCAACCCAGAGCAGGATATTCAGCAGCTCAGATGAAAGTGCTGCAGCTGGTAGTGTGCTGTGCATGCCCACAGCAGCCTGTGCCAAATGCTGGACTCCTGTACAAAGCAGGGAGACTGCAAAATCCCAGTAATGCTCCAAATTCCTGTGAGACCCCAGAAGGGCAGTGCAGGGTCCCGAGGGGAGGCGCTCCTGGGGCTCAGTCAGCCTGGGATCTCCAAGTTCTTTCTCCCGTGTCAAAAACAGTGCAGCAACATCTGCTGCTTCTCCCAACAAACAGTACTCGACAGCTTGTTTTTCAGGACCCATTAGCATTTATTCCAGCTTTTGAATTTAATTTTCAAGCAATTTGAAAAATCATTATCACATGTACTTCAACTGTTCATTAATTGCTAAGCCCTTAAGGAATTAGTGTGAGGTAGAAAGTGAGAAACAGCATCTGTGAAACAAGGCTGCGTGGAGACTTGAGCACTGCCCTCTGCTGGGATCACTTCTGGGAATGTCCTCGGGAAAAGCTTTACATTTCCCTCTGGGACAGGCTGAAGATGCTTACTCCCGATCTTTATACTTCACCACTAGGACAGGTGAGAGCATCTAACTAAATTTACTCAGCAAAAGACAGCTTTTATCTCCACTGAATACATCCCTCATTACTGCAGAGTAATCAAAACTCTTTTTCCAAATCAGAAACACAATTCCAGTTAATATAACAGCTAAATTAAGAAAAAAAAAAAAAAGAGAGAGAAAATCAGCATACTAGACTAGCCAACAAAAAGTTGTATGGACACCTTTAACACGATGCACTCTTGTTTTATCTGCAAATCACTCAAAAATAGCTTAGCTAAATCTCATTATAAAGCATGTATCTGCTATGAAAACAAATTAGTAAAACTGGTATTTGAAATTAATTTAAAACAGCATTTAAAAATATTAATATGGTAAATTATAAAGAGATATTGGTTTTGTTTTCATCTGAACAAGTGAATACACTTAAAAGAATATTATACTATGTATAAAGCCCAAGAAACTCAGCAGCGTTATCAGTGCCCTAAAGCTATGAACTTTCATTGTATTACTTGCACATAAATAGCTCCTTTTCAGTTTTCAAAACTAGTAATATATATTCCAAACTATTATTTGGATGGTGTCAAACACATGCAGTTGGCTCTCTCCATAATCCAGTCCTGTTCTACATGGCATTTTCAACCTAAGCCTTACTCCAGGCTCTTAATGTCAGAGAAAACACAGGAGAGAAAATTGAGCTTTCCAAGGGAGATCCTATGAGTGGCAAGAAAGAAGGTGCACAAGGCATTTCAAATATTCCTGCCCGCAGAGACACAGCTGCAAATTCCCTGCAGACACACGAGCACCGTGGATAAGCTGGCGGGGAGGGAGAGGCTCTTACCGTCGACAGCTCATCGCATCCCAGCAAGTTGTAGTAATCCTCCAGGTCCTCCGGCTTGCAGTTCAGGATCGCATCCATCGGCACTGGTCCAGCGGGCTTCTTCCAGCCGGCAGGGAGGCTGCGGAACACAGCGTCGAGTCGGAGCTCACACAGGAATCTGGAGTAGCCCAGGGCAACAGGCAGCTGCGGTCCGGAGCGAGCTCCGTGCGGCGCTTTTGAGCGCTGGCAGCCGACACGCACGGAGCTGGGCAGTTCCCCGCTGCCATTGGCCCCGCACGGTGCCAGCCCGCCCGCACACAGCTGCTCCCGGCGCTGCTCCCTGGGATTTGTAGTCGCCAGAGTCACTCCAACGTTAAACCGCGGCTCCCGAACGGACCGCAGAGTTCTGGACACCGGAACGCGGCAGAGATTTCTCTCTCGCCATCACCTGTGCAGCCACTGCAAACCGGGCACACACCGAGAGGCTGCCCTGCACCTGAGCCACCTTCTGTTGAATTTTTATTTACAACTTTTGCCACCATCTTTGACCAGATGATTAGATGGGTAATTATAGACGAGAGTAAGGATTACTTCCAAAATAGCAATTACAGGGTGCAAACTTTGGAGAACAAAGCACCAACCTTGCCAAAGTCTGTCAGAGGTCTGCCAGTCAGCTCAGGACAAAGGAGCAACCTTCACTCTCTGAAAGCTCCCTTGGGTACACAGACACTGCTCCTCAAAACCAAACAGCAACGGTACACCGCTCCCGTCTGACCAACTGAAACTACCCGAGGACATGAAACACCCACTGGCTACTATCAAACTCAACACTCTTTCTCAGGCCAAATTACTTTCAGACTGTGTACTGAAGGTCTGTTCTGTGTGCAAAACATGTTCCTTGTGAAACTCATTTTACACTGAGGTGAAATACCTTAATTTTAAACTATGATTAATGACCAAGGCTTCAGCCCAACAGTGACTCTGGACACATTCGATGTCACCCATGATCTGCTGATTTCAAAAGATTACTTCCTAACCTAACCACACGCTGATGTCTTTGCCCTGGAGCCTTAGGAGTTCTGGTTTTACATTTCCCACCCCTGCAAGAGCTCTGCAACTCAAGATGTTTCATGTCATTAACTCCTGATGTTTCCTTATCAGTTGCAAATAGATGCTGTGAGTGGTTATACAGTTCTGGATGCAGTGACCTCTAGGAGAACAGATGGCCAGGATGTGACCAAGGCTGGAACAGGCCACATGTGAATCAATGAAGTGACCATTCAGAGCTATTTATGAATAACAAATACATAATTTTTGCATCCACAAGCGCTTTAATATCTGCATTAATAATATTCTGCAATGAAATTTAATATTAATCTTCCACCATTTTCTCTTCAAGGTTGCATTGTCCAAAATTTTCTACTTTTACTGCATGTTCAGAAAGCCTATAAGATTATAAAATATACAAAGTAACTTAACCAAATAATATTAAAAGAAAATGCACAATCCTTGGTGAAACCATTTAAATCTGATAGAAAACTCTACCAACATATTTATCTGAGTAAATAAAACAATAGAATTTTTTTCCAACATCACTACAAGTGGAAGAATTAGCAATTACAAATCTCTCCATCACCATTCATAACTTAATAACCAGAAAAGTATGGGAAAGAAAGGAAAGCCTTTTAATAACAGAACATGTAAATATTTAAATAGGTTGTACTCTGTGGGAGGACAAAAAACAAACAGCTGTCCCTCCTCCCAACAGCATTCCTGACATCCCTTTCTTTTCCAAGTATTCCTCGTGTATTTGCGTAAGGTGAAAGGGAAGCTCTTTAACCCTTTTCCCCTCCAGCTTTCAATGGCCATTTCTGTGCTGCGGGCAGCCGCAGCTCCAAGGGCTGCACTGCAGTGCCAAAGTGGCAGCTGGCAGCTGTGTGCTCCCAGGGAATGCGCTCCCAGGGAATGTGCTCCCAGAGCCTCAGCCTCGCCTGTACTCCTCTGGTCAGGCCACACACCCCAGGGCTCTGACCCAAAGTGCAGCAGTGCCCCTGCCCCTCGAGATCCCCGGTGCTTGGGGCACAAAGGCTCCCACAGCACAGCTGCAGGTTGGTGTCTGGAGAACACAAAATGCACTGAACAATAACTCAGCCTTTCACTGCTCCTACTGACTTCTGAGGGGCAACTCCCAAAGCACCATCAAAAAGGAGAGCAAGAGCAGCCATACCTATCACACAAAAAAATTACAAAGATTAGCCCCAGGACATAAAGTTCATTTAAAAAGGAATTGCAGCACAGGAGATGGCACAGACTATTGCCTACACATGCCATGGTTAGTGTTGCTCAGGATGTACAAACTGTTCTGGAAGTGAGGAAATCTCATATTTGTTCTCTGTACCCAGCCACCAACAAAAGGTGTCTCAGTCCTAACACATACTGACAATTCTGTTTGTTTAGAGCCCAAAGTGAATCTAAATTCTGCTTCAACATAACAGGACATTTACCAACAACTTGGAAAAATCATAAATAGCCCTTTAAATAAATCTCTATTTGAATTCAATCCTGTAAAATACATCAAATATTCCAGGGCTAGTTCTTCTCAACTGACTTCAGGGGTTTTGCTTCCTGAGGGCAGAGAACACGTTTATGAGAAGTCCAAGGCACAATATAACTCATTTGAGTTTTGCATGGTGTGCCCTACCCTTGTCCTCACACAAGCTCAGAGCTGCAGAAACAGGAGAGGACCCAAGCACTGCCAAACTGACCTCCCACAAGAAGGCAACTCCTGCAATGCCACCACTAACATGGAGAAATGTCTGCAGGACCAGAGGAGGCTTTAGGATCCCTGAGTCACGCCCTTATTGATACCTTCACAGAAAGCCTCAGATCCTACATCTGCATCACTTGGATTATTTCTTCCTTAGAACTGCCTTCACAAAAATAACCACCAAACCAATCTTAAAGCCCCACCTCCCCTTCATATGCTGACAAAAGCATCTTGCACGTGCTTTTTAAGAAATACAGATCACGCCTCAGCTTCCAGAGGCAAGAAGGAAAAAGAACACTTCCATACAAAGTTGCATAGAATAATAAAAACTTTCTGATCTGGTTACTCTGCAGCTTGTTTTGAGAAGCAGGTAGTGGGAAAAACCAGTATGTACATATTTTTCAGGGTTGTTAATACCTGAAAGAACCAGAAAAAAAAACCCCGAACCTCCTTCCCCCTACAAAGACCACCTATAAAGTTAATTACCCATAAAGTAATCCCTTTGAAGCCATATGTATCAAAATTTTTAATCCAAGGTTTTTTTTTTAAAGCTGTTTGTTATCAAGGCCTGCAAGGTGGAAATTCTACCTGTCTAACCTGGGTCTTGCCACTAAATTTAGGAATTCCATTGTATTAAATTCACTAATACTATTCTGCAAATAGGTCGAGATGTTGAACAATAACAACAAACCAGTATTTAAATTTCTACCCACGAAGTTTAGACCAAAATTCTAGGTTGGTGGCAGTCCTGGGAAAAAGGCCGAGTTCCATCCAGTCCAAACTCCCAGGTGGAAAGAAGCTACGCCATGGAAAGCCCACGCGTGGCACCTCGTGTTCGCTGTGCAGGGATGGCCCCGCTGCAGCGCCCAGGTGGGGCACTAAGCACTGCTCCTACCCTCCACAGAACAAGAGATCCCTGGGGAACCAGGGAGAACAACCGCGCACACGGCTGCAGAGCACGGGAAACACAATGGATTTGGGCCGCCATTCCAACAAATCCCAACTCTCGCCGCTTACCATCAGTCTCTACTACACCACGCAGGCTCCGTTCCTAAAGCAGCAGTGGTTTAGACAGGTGCTGACCCCCCCAAAAAAGCTCCTGCATCCCGGGAGCTCAAGTACCGCGATGCAGAGTCCCAGGTGGGGCCAATGTGATATCCCGGAGGATACGGGGCGATACCTCACAGCACCCCTGCCAAGAGCCCGCGGTGCCGGCGCGCTCCCTTGGCGGGCAGGCAGCGGCCGTGCCCTGTGCACACCCCACCCGCAGCTCCGTGTGCTCCGAGAGGCCGCTCCGAGCCCCCCGGCCCCGCTCTGCGGCCGGGAACGGGCTCAGGGGCAGCCCTGGCGGGCGGGTTCCCCCTGCCCAGGTGCCGCACAGCCCAGCAAAGAGCTCTGCAGCGGGGATCTCGCTCCCGGGAAGGGGCACAGTGTGTGCGATACCCTGACGGAGAGCGAGCCCCGAGCGCTTCTCCCGCGGCTGCCGAGGAGCGAACGGCGGAGCCGCCATTTGCCGGGAGCCGCCGACCGGGGAGTGCAGAGGAACCGCGCGCGGTCACTGCTCGGCAGGGGCGGGCTGTAGCAGCACACGGCAGGGACGGGAACGGAAGGGAAGGCGGGGCCGGGCGGGGCCCCTCAGGGCTCCCTCACGCTCCCTCAGGCTCCTGGCGCCGCCATCGCGGGGCCGGCTGAGGGAGGGGGCGTGAGGCGGCACGAGCGCCACGTGACTCCGGCAGCGCGCCCGGGTCACGTGCTCTGGTTTGTTGTTGCCCGGTCACGTGCCGCGGTCACGTGCGGCGGCGCTGCCCGCGGCGGGCGGGGGGGGCCGGGCGCGAGGGGGNAACGCCCGGGCGCTGCAGCCGCGGCTCCGCCGGCCCGGGCAGCTCCGGGCCCGCCCCGGCGAGGCCTCCTGCGCCTTGTGCCGCACGGGGACAGCGGCTCTCAGCCCTGAACACGTTTGTTCTGCTGTGTTGCTGGCAACAAGTTATTAAAAATGAAAAATTATAAGCCCGGTTTCCTTTTTATAATCTCTGCTGTGTTAATTATTTTATTTCTGATCCTTAGAAACTTGCACGTAGGCTCAGGAGCAGCAGTCTTGACTAGTTCTTTAAAGAACTGCAAGTGACAGTCTTGGCTGAGGTTTGAGTGACTGCAGCACAAAACTAAACTATAATCTTTCTAAAAAGTTTCTTTCAGATCATATTTGAAGTGTTCTGGTGGGCAGCATCACTGTGAAAGTACCTCACAGTACAAACTGATCAGGTTTGAGTTGCGTTTTGTTGGAGTTGTTAGTATTGGCTTTTTTTTAAAGCAGTGTTTTGGAAAGATTTATTAAGATGTATCAGACACTGCATTTTGCCAGCACAGTCTTTACATTTTATCTTGGAATGCATTTAAAGATACTTTAACTCTATAGTAAAACTCTACAGAAACTTTTTGTTCGTGCAAAAGCAGTCCAAAAAGAACAGGTATGGAATAAACCTGGAACAGCCTCAGTATTGAAGAACTCCATTGGCACAGCGTGTTCTCTTCCCAGCGCCTCAGGTGAAGCCTTTTGCTCGGGTCCCTGCCAGCCTCAGGCGTGTTTTGCTGTGGCTGGCTTAGTTCTGGCCAGCATTACCCCCTCTGGTCCTTTGAGGAACACTCAGGGAGTGTTAGATTTAAACTGTTACTTTATCCTGCCTGTCTCTGTCACTGTTTCCTAAATCCCAGGCTCCGTGGCCTGTGTGTGAGGAGCCTTTCACAATGTAGGCTTTGCTTCTTGATACAGAAGCCATAAAGGTTTCTCAAGTTAAACTTGCACCTCGCGGTTACTGATGTGTACTAATGCACTTTTTCCTTCTCCAAAATTCTCAATATGTTCACTGACTTCATGCATAACGAGATGGAACTGAAATGCTGTAAATAAATAGATTAATAGGAAATAGTAATGTCTGTGGGCACCTGTGGCCTCAAGAACAAGACAGCAAGAACCAACAACAAATTTCTGTCATTGATCTCTTTCTTTTCTAATCAAAAATAAAGTATTTATGCCAGCAAGAGAAGGACTTGAAGAAGAACACAACCTCTGAATAAAAAAGGATGGTGTTTTGTGGTGTTCTTTATTTGAGAATCAAATGGAATAACAGCTAAAATAGGGCAGGGGATTCTTCAGTTCTTCAGATAAGAATTCTTCCAATAAGAAACTGAGCACTACTGTAGTGATTCTTTGCTTTACAGAGCATGACTGAAATTTGTTCTTTTTTCATATCTTAGATTTCCAACAACTGAATCTACAGGTGCTGAGGCTATTTCTAATAAAGCCAGTAAAAAAGGTTGAGTAGTCTAAGTTCTAATAATCTGCTCAGGTTGGAATTTAGATTTCCCCTTCAGTGTGAGCTCAGTAACACAAGTGCCTTGTTCTGCCCTGGGCTCGTTCGTCGAGGCTGAGATGGAGTTAGATTGAGTTACTCTGGCTTAAGGCCACAGGCTGAGCTGAGGTGACTGGCACCAGACCCAGCTGCAGGGCCAAATGGATGACAGAAGCTTAGTGGAGGTGGTTTAGGGGAGCATGTTCTGTGTCACAACTGAAATGTCATAAATTCTGTATGTGGTCAGCAAATACAGCAGACCTGCAAGGTGACACCCTCACCAAATCCTGTGAATTCATCGTAGCAAATGTGCACTTGTGGGTTTCTTTCAAAATGCTGTTAAAATGCTCTTAAAACCTAGCAAAGACCTGTCTGCAATGGTGACTTGTTTTCATTTCACCCAGTTTTTCAATGAGCTGAATGCAGTGAGAATTGTAAGGGAAAGACATTTTTAATTATACTTTTGAAATATTTGGATTTTTCCTATGGTGAAATATCCATAATGCCAAACAGTTCAGAGAATGAGATTTCACCAAGGTCAGCATGCAGTCCCTTGAAGCCCAGCACTGAGGTAGCAAACCCTGCAGTAAATCTACCAACAGCTTTGAAGTATATCTATAAATGTGAAGAAAAATAGACATTTTCTGTGCCTAAGTGACAAAACTGCCGATTGAGCGCGTGATTTTTGTTTTTGTGATCTGTTTGAAGATACACTGTGCCCTTGGGCTGGAGTGTAACTCCCAGGTCGTGCTGTCTTGCAGATAACTTCCTCCTCAGCGATGAAATCATAGCCAATGGCTTTCACTCCTGTGACAGTGATGAAGAAGACAGAGCCTCACATGCAAGTTCCAGTGACTGGACCCCAAGACCACGTATAGGTAGAAGCCTGGAGCATGTTCTTGGATGCTCTTTGCCTTTGAACAGTCACTTAATCCTCCCCACTATTCAAATTATTTTTCCTGTTGCAAAAATATTGGCAATTAGTGCTTCTGAACAGCTTAGAGGTGTTGGCTGTATTCTGTATGTTATTTAAGGACTTTAAAAATGAACCCCTTGAAACTTGCTGTATTTTGATTAAAATTGTCAATGTCTTATTTTTTCTTGAATAGAAATCCTGCCACAATCCCTATTAAAAGCATACACACAGGTTCACTAAATTAGACTAATTTATGGCATATTTCTATAGCCTGCCTACTTAGTATTAATTCTTTAAGGAACAAGAAGGTGTAATTTTAGGACAGTCAGCCCTCATCTCAAGTGTTTCCGGAAAGACTTATTTGATGGCTTGAGGAGGTAATGTCTGAAATAATTCATGTTAGATGACCAAAAAAACAACAAAAATCCATGGATTTCTGGGCTCTGTGTGTCTGTTTAGAGTGATGGTTTATAATACCACTGGAAAGTATTTGTATGTTTGTTGTTTGTTTTTGTTTGTTTTCAGCTTATTCCTGTAAATACCAAATGTTGGGAAAGTACAGATGGAGACACATTGTGAAAATCCTGTTGCACCTCTAAAAGAGGTTAAGTTTGCTGTGAACTGGGATTTTTACTTGACTTTCTATGAAATCCTTCATGGGTTAACATAAAATAATGATAAATAAATAAAATGCCCAGCTCTCACTTCAGAGTTTAGACCAAAATACAGGGGGTTTGATGAATGGAGCATTAAATTGGATTCATGAAACTGTACTAGCAAGCATTAATAAATGGAACAATAACCATGATCATCTCCAGTACCTGACTCTGTTTTAAATATCTGTATTTTTAAATTTTCTTAGGTCCCTACACTTTTGTTCAGCAGCATCTCATGTTGGGTACAGACCCACGGACGATTCTGAAGGACCTGCTACCAGAAACGATCCCCCCACCTGAACTGGATGACATGACTCTGTGGCAAATCGTGATAAACATCCTTTCAGAGCCACCAAAAAGGAAGAAGAGGAAAGATATTAACACCATTGATGATGCTGTGAAACTTCTGCAGGAGTGCAGGAAGATCATGGTCTTGACTGGAGCTGGGGTAGGTATTGCTGCAATGTCGGGGTGGAAATGTGGAGCCAGGTTGGTTCAGTACTTCAGTACAGCATGCAGGGATGGGAGCAAGTCACTGTGCTGGGGGGAGAGTCCAGCCCACTGCAAGGACTGCAGCTTCCACTGGAAATTACACCAACTCTCTTCTCAGAACAAAATATTCTTACACATAGAAACTTGTAAACAGCTGCTCCCATGCAGAACAGTTACGGAGTAAGAACACGTTACCTGTGCAGAACGTTTTCTATCCTAGTCTTTAGACAAAAGGGATGGCTTTTTAAATCAAAATCTCAGTGGATCTCTTAAAATCCCAGATGGAGCTTGAGGGGCTAGAAGAATAGGATTTAAAAAGAGTTAGGGGGCAGAGGAGGAGGATGATCATAAGGATCATAGGTTTGATCAGATTTCAGCAGACTGAATGTTACTTTCAGCACCTGGTGCTCTGTGATGGTGATAAAGTTACTCACTGTTTGACTGAAGAACATTTCTGAACTGCTGCACATTTGCAGCTCTGTACCTGTGCACCAGATCATTTCTTGCTTCTGTTGTTCACACACAGATGGTGTGACACGATTCAGAGCAGATGAGTAAATCAAATCAGCTTTTAGAAGAGCACTGCTACTCCCAGTCTTGCTCTTTTCATACCTGCATACACCTGTTTTCTCCTCCTCTTCCCATGCTATTTTGGGGTAGTCTGAGACAATTATTTCAGTCCTTATTGACTACTACAATGCTTTGATAAGCAATGTTTATCAATAAATAACTTTTATCAAAAGGGGTTTATTCTTCAGAAGTAAGAATATATTTTTTTAAAAGCAAGACTATTCTGTTAGTGTGTTAGCATGTAAAAAAAATTAAAATATCAACCACCATATCTAAGCCTGAGTTGGCAGATCAGTGAACAATTAATAATTCAATTTAATGCAGTAATGCTCTAAATTTTTGTTCACATCTTACCAAGCTTCCAGTAGTAAAAGCAAATTTCTGGTATCTTGTTACTACCTGTGCAGACTGTACTAAAGGGATTTCTGTCCACTTGTCAAATTTTGTTTCTGTGCTGTTTCTCCTGATTGTGATTTGGGAATTGTTATATTGGACTAAAAAAGAAAGGAAAAGAAAAAGAAATACAGAGAACTCACACTGGTTTTGTTCTTAATGTTTCTGAGCACTGAGCATACAGAAATGTGGTTTCCCAGAGCAACACTTTATAGTCCAATATGTAGTTTCACTTATTTCAGATTGCAAAAATATATTTCAGGTGTCAGTGTCTTGTGGAATACCTGACTTTAGATCCAGAGATGGCATCTATGCACGCCTTGCTGTAGACTTCCCAGACCTTCCAGATCCTCAAGCAATGTTTGATATAGAATACTTCAGAAAGGATCCCAGGCCGTTTTTTAAGTTTGCAAAGGTATGGTTTTCCAACAGTCCTTGTCTTGGTCAGTAAAGACAGATGACAATATTAAAATGCATAACTCAGATAAAAACTAGAAACTGTTCAGCAACATTCTCTCTCTTTTTAAAGCATATTTTACTGTTCCTGTTGTAAGTTCATGATATAAAAAAACATTTCAGATGGTTGAAAAGATCTCAGTGATATTAAACAGTATCAAAAGCAGTGATTGTGTCTCTTAGACAAGAAGGAATTGTAGAAACTGTAGACATATGGAGAAACAAAAAAAACCAAACCAAAAAAACCACAAACAACCCCAATTGCATTTAGTCTTCAATTTCCTTGGGACCAAAAAAAAATCAAACCCAATATATAAGAATTTCTACAGGACCAGTAAGGACTTGTGAGAATCAATCACCACTGGTTGTGCTCATTCCTTCTTCCATTTGCTCACAATTCATACTACTGGTCTGTCCTGTTACAAAGACTGGAAAAGAAAACCCAATGCATTCTTTTTCTGCTTGGCTTTCTCTGAAAGCCTCCTATCCAGATACTAACAAATTTTGATGCTCATTAGTATACTCAGTTCCTTTGGGTTTTAATATTAAAAAACCACCACCCCCACAAACAAAAACCCACCCCAAACCAAAAAACACCACAGAAAGCAAAAAAAATCAACTTACTTGAAACCTGTCTACACACAGGTTTTACCAGAAAAGTCCAAATCTAATTTAGCTGCTATTTTTTACTTTTCTACTTTTTCACTCCTCCTCCTCCTCATCTTTTTGTGTCCATCAGAATACATGTTCCTAGTAACAAATATTGAGGTCACTTGACACTTAACAAAGGAGAGAAAGCTTTCCTATTTCATAATTCTCAAACCCAGAAAAAG
Source organism: Hypocryptadius cinnamomeus (assembly GCA_013400635.1). Classification (NCBI taxonomy): domain Eukaryota; kingdom Metazoa; phylum Chordata; class Aves; order Passeriformes; family Zosteropidae; genus Hypocryptadius; species Hypocryptadius cinnamomeus. The sequence goes on from VYZP01036928.1 coordinate 166,315, forward strand.
ATCTAAACATTGCTTTTATGCTGTGTAAAACCAAAATCCCAGCTTGCACGGAGCAGTTCCTCCTGCCATGCTGAGGAGCTGAGCAGTGGGAAAAGGAGCTGGATGCAGGGCAGTGGCCAAGGGCACAGGGAGGGACCAGGGCAAGGGGCTCTGGGCTGGCTGGGGACAGTGCCCAGCTCAGGTGAAGACTCTGTATCCATTTCCACTGTCTAAAGTGCTTCTGAATTCCCCAGGAAATCTACCCGGGCCAGTTCCAGCCGTCTCTCTGTCACAAGTTCATCGCTTTGATGGATAAAGAAGGAAAACTCCTTCGCAACTATACTCAGAACATAGACACACTGGAGCAGGTGGCAGGGATCCAGAGGATAATACAGTGTCATGGTTAGTGGGTTTAGTTTCACTTATTTTCCCTGTGGGAATTCTTACTGGTGCATGTGATAAGGTAATCGCTGTTGGAATTAAACTAACTTTCCTTGAATTCCTGTCTCTTGCCAACAAATGTTCTGATTTTTAAATGCTGAAGTTTTGTTTTAGACAGCTTACATTTAAATCAGAAGTGTTTCAAGTAGAAATAACTCGTTTCAGGAATTGAGCTTGATGAAGGGTCTGTGTATCAGTGAAGATCCACACCCTGTTGGCACAAGCTTAGACTGTAACTTCTAAAATGCATTGCTTCTGTGTGACAACATAACATGGAAACCAGTCTTGCCATAGGTCCCTCTCACTGCCCATGAGTGGAATGGGAGTCTGGGTGTTATCTGACTCTTTATTTAGGTTATATTCCACTGAAATCTTAAAATATCCTGACATTTCAGTGACTCCACCTCATGTATAAAACATTGAGGATTAATCACCAGTTCAGTTGAACTGAAGATCATCTTGTTATACCTTCAGTGTCATACAGATTCTGTAATTATGAGGCCTAATTAAGTGGAATTGCTTTAATTGCTTGATATGCTTTCCATTTCCAAGCACTTGCATATGTCAAGCTGAAAGTCCAAGGATTAATTTTCAAGAAAAGTTTTCAGAAAATTAGTTCTTAAATGCATGTTTGGATCATTTAGTAAACTTCAGACACATAAATCATCTAAAAGCAGCACTGGCATGTTTGTAAGGCCCATCCATCTAATTGCACCTTTGCCAGGGGCCAAACTCATGTGGTTTCCATACCCACAAAGCTGAGCTCAGTACCAGATCCGTGGGCTTTGATTCTCCAGGCAGAGCAAGCACAGTGCTCTGAATGGGGCCCAAGCAGCACACAGCAGCATCTGCCAGTCAGCTCCCCAGCCCCAGTGCTGGTTTCCATCTGTGCCTAGTGTGTCACACGTTTTCTTCTGGTTGGCATTTCATCTGAGGCATTTATCACAAACCTCTTACCTGGCTGGGTTTTTGCACATCACTGCTGTGCTCAAGCTCCCCATTTTTCCAGTTGCACACTGCAGAGATGGGATCACAGACCATCTTTAGTGTATGTCCTGTATGAGGTGATTCTGAATGACACAGATCCTTTAAAAGCATGTGCACTTGGAGGTTTTGAGGCCTTTGGAAATGAGCAAAGGTTGTTTTGAGCCCGTCAAGCTTTATCTGACCTACAGCTTCTGCTCTTTAACAAATGGTTGTTGCCTAATGATGGTGGCTGGAGAGAAACCACAACTCTTCTGTGGGGGTTCACACTGCTGTACTTATTCTACTTTTTCCTGTGGCTATGGCAAGTTAATCATGAGCAGTTAACAAAGAACCTTGCAGTGATTTGGGGAGTTCTTATGTGAACCTTCAGACCCATCTGTCACTGCAGACCTACAGAACAGTTCCTCCTATGAGAACTGTGGTGTCTGAGATGCATTCTGCTGTATTTAAAATGGCTCTTGCATTCAACCAATGCATCTGGAATTAGATTGTATTCCTTGCCATTGCTGGAGCTGAGTGAGCAGAGGCTATGGCCTGCTGGCTGGGAATGGCTCATGCATGGACACCAAACTTCTGCTGGTGAAAAATAATTCACATAACAGCGTTGCAGAGAAGTACAGCAGATGCCTCTGAGTTGGGTCTGCAAGCCTGACAGACGTCCCTAACGTGCTGTGTGAAGCTCTGAATTATTACTATCAGCTAATTAAAGTGAGCAAATAACTGTCAAACCTCCTATAGTCCTTGGAATCCCTCACGCTGGGGGAGCTGCAGTGCTGAGCAAGGTTTCAGAAGCTGTGCAGTTTGCAGGCCTGCAGTGATCAGCAGAGCTGGGCTGCCACTTGCTCATAACGATCTGCTCTAGGTTTTTCTGTGCTTTCACTCTCTTTGTCTTACCCAGATACAATACCCTGAAAGCATGTTGTCTTTACTAATGCATTTCCTTAGTTATTGTGTGCTGCAGTGTGTGGAGCTGCTGTGGGCTCCTGTGCTGCTGATGCTGTTTGCAGCACCACTGCTGTGTAACGAGAAGGGCAGTTTCTGTTCTCTGCTCCTTCTCTGTGCTTGCACAGGTCAGGGGAATGAGAGGACACAGAATCATTTGTGTTGACATGCATGTGGTATATGGCTACTCCTACAAGAAGATTTCTGCTGACTAACACCTAGAACAACAACAGCTTCTAGTATTACAAGGATCTCCTCTTAATTTTAAATTACCTTTTTTAATGCCTGATTTCTGTAGCACTGCAACATAACAGCCTTTTTGTCAAAACAGCTTGGGCTTAAGACCAAATCTGAATGACTAAAAATCCTGATGCTACCATACGGGTTTTTCCCCTCAGGTTCCTTTGCAACAGCTTCCTGCCTGATCTGTAAATACAAAGTTGATTGTGAAGTTGTTCGAGGAGATATTTTCAATCAGGTAAAAAATCTACTTTAACTCACTGCAGCTTTTTAATAAATAATTCTCTCAAAAACGCCCCAAACCAAACCCTGAACCACCACACTGGGATTGCTTACAAGATCTGCTTTTAAAAGCCTCCATTTCTCTGCATGTATTTCAAAGAAGTGCCTCTCTGTATTTTAGCCTTTCCTCTGGTATTTATAAGTATACTCAAATACCGTACTGCAAAAATTAGGTAATGGCAAAAATCAGAACAAAACCTTAAGAGTCCATTTTTAATGGCTCCTCTGATAAAAAGTAGAGGTTAAATGGTAAGCAGAAAGTCAGATTTATACCTGGTTAGTGTTGATCTGAATTTAAAGTCCCACTGAGAAAGCATTCTTAGCCTTTTATAACCCTGGCTGCTCTTTGAGCATTTTCCTGTATTAAAAATGTGTTTCAAAGAGCAGCTGATACATGGAGAAATTGCTAACCACAGAGCAGGCTAGAGCAAGGATCAAATGGGATGTTGGTGCTCCTAGGACTCCTGAACTATTCCGTGTTCCAAACTCCCCATGTCTGGATGTCAAGGGACCCGGGACCAAGGCAGGAGCTGGCTGTGCTCTGGCAGAGCAGATGAACTTTTGACTTGGAGAGACCCTCTCTGCCTTTGCTCTTCTTCCCCTTCTTTTGAAGGAGCAGAGGTGATGATTCTGTGATCAAAAAGATATTGTGTATGCAAATGAAAGGGGACTCTTTCTGCAGGATCATTGGTTTTTTTGATAAATGCTTCAGAGTCCACAGTTGCAACTTTAGATGAGAAACGTGGAAGGGATGTAAATCCTTCAGGCATTTAATGTGAAATGGAATCTTTCAGAAGAGATGTTTGAGTTAAAGCTTTAAGAAATGTAAATCTCATAAACCTGAAGCCTTGTAAGACTGAATTACTGAATGTGAAATTTGGTTTACTCTGCTATTAAGAATATTTTTTTAAGAACATCCTACACATATTTTTTGCTCCTTTACCTCCAGAGGCAGCTGGCTGGAGTTAGATTTTCTTTTTCTAATATACAAAGATCTGAGGGAAAAGTCCAAGACTCATTCTAGCCATCTGCTCCTTTTTGGGGAATCCTTAGTTGGTTTCCCTTGACTGTGGGATTATTGGGTGCTTTCTTGCTTGGGTACAGGATGAAGGTTCCCACCACACCAGTTCCTAGCTCTTGTGCCAAATTGCTTCTTATCCCATGAGGCATCCATCCCCAAAAGCTTTTCTTTCTTCAAACACTTTAATTTTTGGGAAAGATCGTTTGACCCGAGACGAAGGCCTTCTACTTGTGATATTTTCTAATTTGGAGAGTATTGTCTTCTGTCCCACTGCAGGTATCCGTAAAAGTAGTTCTTTCATTTAAACTTTCAACATTCTATACTATTTTTTCTGTAGCTGTTCTCTGTATAGTAGGGACTTCTTATGCATTTAAATGTTGCTTTTCAGGTATTTTTCTATTTCAATAGGTAATATACATATCTTTACACCTTTCTAGGTCTAATTTGTAGCTTGTGATGGTTTTTATATCATTGCAGCTCCTTGGATTTATTGTGAAGTGTTATATTTTAACACTACAGCTGAAAAGACTTGAACTATTAGAAGGAAATTACTCAGTATTGTCTGTAGATCTATCACTCACCTTCTTGCTTTTCTTCTCTCTTAAAAAGTCTTTAGATAGGAAAGAGCTGAAAGAGGTCCCAAAGATCAGAAAACTCCCTGGCTCAGGAAAAAAGGGAATCTACTTCTCCACAAACCTATCTAGTGACTCCTTTTGTTAGTGAAGCAGGATTCTCCTCTCTTTCTGGAGGAATTAGAAAAGTTTAAAATGGAGACCAAGCAAGTTCTGGCCTCTGTTCTTGTCCTGTATGCTCCTAGCCAGCTGCCTGCCACAGTGCCCTGTAGCTTTGTGTGTGCAACACATGTAACCTTTTGGAGGAGAGGATAAACTCCAGGTAAAGCTGCACAAAAGACTCTTGGATTAGGACAGGGTTATCAGATCCTCAACTGGAACCTGACAGTGAAATTTCAGTTTTTGTTCCAATTAAACTATGAAAAATCTGTTCCTGTCAGTTGGTGTTGAGCATAACTGCTGGACTTTGGCTTGTGCTGTAGACCTGCCTGGTTTCTCCCTCTTTATTCCTGCTGTAGCTTTATTTCCCTGAGCAGTTGCTGCAGGCAGCAATAAGAAGTGTAGTTGCCTGTACATCCACAGAACAATTAAATGAGGAAATATCACTGAAACTTCCCTGTCTCTGCCAAAATAAGTGCCTGTGAGACCTGTGAGTGTTTCAGGGGCCAGCCCTGCAGGGCACTAACAGGCTGTAGTGACACATGTGAGTGTGTCAGGGGCCAGCCCTGCAGGGCACTAACAGGGGCTGTAGTGACACATGTGAGTGTGTCAGGGGCCAGCCCTGCAGGGCACTAACAGGCTGTAGTGACACATGTGAGTGTGTCAGGGGCCAGCCCTGCAGGGCACTAACAGGCTGTAGTGACACATGTGAGTGTGTCAGGGGCCAGCCCTGCAGGGCATTAACAGGCTGTTGTGACACATGTGAGTGTGTCAGGGGCCAGCCCTGCAGGGCACTAACAGGGGCTGTAGTGACACATGTGAGTGTGTCAGGGGCCAGCCCTGCAGGGCACTAACAGGCTGTTGTGACACATGTGAGTGTTTCAGGGGCCAGCCCTGCAGGGCACTAACAGGGGCTGTAGTGACACATGTGGGTGTTTCAGGGGCCAGCCCTGCAGGGCACTAACAGGGGCTGTTGTGACACATGTGGGTGTTTCAGGGGCCAGCCCTGCAGGGCACTAACAGGCTGTTGTGTGCAGGTGGTGCCCCGCTGTCCCCGCTGCCCCCCCGAGGAGCCGCTGGCCATCATGAAGCCGGACATTGTGTTCTTTGGGGAGAACCTGCCTGAGCAGTTCCACCGTGCCATGAAGTATGACAAAAATGAAGTGGATCTCCTCATTGTCATTGGGTCTTCACTCAAAGTAAGACCAGTAGCATTGATCCCAAGTAAGTGACTGTCTCTGGTAGTACTTTCTTTACAAATTTTGCATCAGAAGTGGAATTCTCAATTAAGAAACTCCAGGCTCTTAGAAACACCTTTGGCTCAATTCAGTGAGCACCACATTTTGTAAGACAAAAGACGCTTGTGTATGTAAAGCTGAAATGCAAAATTGAGAAAGTGACAAATTCTAAGTGCTTTTTCTACACTCCAGGTAGATCTCAAGATAATTAAATGATTATCTGAAAAACTACTCTGTTAAACCTGAATGACTCCGTTCTAAGATTCATTTCTCTCCGTGCTTGCGATATGCTTTAGAAAGGCTTGAAGGCTTTAGAAAGGAAGCATCTCAAAAGCAGTGTATTCCTTGTGTGCACTTATGTACACAAAACAAATGCACAAAATCAATATAATTTCAAGATATTACAGTACTAATTTTAATCTTTTTAATACTACTGTATTTTTAATATTACTGTAGCCAGTATTTCTGTGCATTTGTTTCTCAGTGATTGAGGAATGCTTTTAACTGGAAAAAATGGAGGGCAAAACCCCATCTAAGCAGGCTACAGTAGGCACAGCACCTCAAACCACCGTTGTAAAATTTGGGACTGGCTTGCCTTCTTCCTGACCTGGCTGGTTTTGTCTTGTTGCAAGTGAAGGCATGAAGAGAAGCCTGAGCTTTCTCAGTAGCTCTCTGCTGGAAGTAAAACCCAAGTGACTACCTTTGAATTCTCTTTTCCATCTGTAGGTTCCATCCCCCATGAAGTGCCTCAGATCTTAATTAATAGGGAACCTTTGCCTCATCTACACTTTGACGTGGAGCTTCTCGGAGACTGTGATGTTATTATTAATGAATTGTGTCAGAGGCTGGGTAGTGAATACACAAAACTTTGCTACAACTCGGTAAAACTTTCCGAGATCACAGAAAAGCCTCCACGGCCGCACAAGGAGCTTGAAGCGCTCTCGGCTGAGCTCCCACCAACCCCTCTGAACATTTCAGAAGGCTCCAGCTCACCAGAAAGGATGAGCCCACCCGATACTGCGGTGGTGTCAGAACACCCACCTGAATGTAAGGTAGAAAACTGTGAGCCTGCCTCTGAAACTAAAGGGACCTGCTCAGAGGAGACGCTTCAGGACACACAGGTGTCATCAGAAAACCCTGAAAATCCTGCTAGTGAGCTAATGAACTCTGAAACAATGAAGGAAAATGGATCTAACGATGGAGAAAATAAAGAAAAGAGTGAAATATTGAAGAAGTGTTGGGTAAACAGATCTGCAAAAGAACAGATTAGCAAAAGGCTGGATGGTAAGTGTTAATGCTTTTCAGTATTTTGCTTCCTTTTGGCTGGTACATTTTTGCTAGGCTTACTTTAAAGTGATAAATAAGTTACTCTTGAGACAATCAGTGGGTTTTGGTGGCTATTTTTGTTCAGACAAGTGTCTACATAACTCTCATTGAACCATTTATTTCTTTTGGAAAAGCCAGGAGGAGATATTTTTTGTATTTCATAATAGGTTTAAAAATCAGTGATTACATCCTCACCTAAAAGATCAAAGTTTAGGAGGCTGAAGGTAGGTATCAAAAAATAAATCCCTTTGTAACATTTTCAAATGCATTTTCAGAAAAGTTAGTTTGATCCTGAGGTGTTCAGAAGCTGGTCACAGTAGAGCACGATTTGGTATTGCAATAGAGCTGGAAGACAAAGTAGTGACAGGACTCAAAAAACTCACAGCTGGAGTGAGGCATGTTTTTATGGAAAGTTTATAGACTTTCCAAGGAAACCCTCCAGTGTGCAGTCCTGTAACTGATGTAAGGAGTCAGGAATTAAAGTGCAATTTTCTAAAGGAAAGGCTGGGTTTACACTTTGTCTGATACTCCATGCAGGGGCTCCTGTTCTGTCACAGCTGGGAATGTGTTCCCATAAAACAGCTGCTGAACAATCAGCAAAAATTCTCTTTGGTGTCAGAGGGAGGGGGAGGAGGAACACTGAGCTTTCCATTCCTTTTGTCCTTCATAATAAATACACATACTTGGGCATAAATGCATTTCCATGTCATCTGATTTGTCAGTTGTCACCGTTGAAAACAGATCTATGCACAAGATCTTGCATCAGTGATTTATTTCAGCATGTCACTGACTGTTTGCATTCTGTTCCAGGTACTCAGTATCTGTTTGTGCCACCCAATCGCTATATCTTCCACGGTGCTGAGGTTTACTCGGATTCTGAAGACGATATCATATCTTCCAGCTCTTGTGGCAGCAGCAGTGAGAGCGGCTCGTGCCGCAGCCAGAGCTTAGATGTGGAGGATGAGAGTGAGATGGAGGAGTTTTACAATGGCATAGAGGATGAGGATGCTCCCGAGCGGGAAGAGGAGCCTGGATTCGGGGAGGATGGAGCTGAACAGGAGGAATTGGCAGCTGAGGAATCAGCTGAGACAAATGAAGCTGCAGGGACGGAACATCTGAGCAACGCGCTGTAAAGTGATCGCCGACTGGTTACAGGAACTTCCCACCAGCATTAGGAGCTTTGGCATGTCAGAATGAATGTTTACGTCTGAATTTAGAGCAACAAAACCATAAGGATGTAGTGTTTATAAATAACTAAAACAGATTTTCATGCTTAGTTTTTTACCTTTTTCAATAAAAATCTATTACTGCGCACTCAACACTAACTCATCTTTATTTTAAGGTACTAGGATTACCTAAACAACTGTCACTATGTTCACTTTTAAGTTCATCTGTCTGATCAGGCATCCATGTATATAATACATATTTTTGCTTAATAAATTTCAGCTTATATTATTTTTAAACAGTTTTGAAAAAGCCATTGGAATGTTAAACTAATATAAAGGGAACAGCTAATTTAGACCAAAGAATGGTATTTTCACACCTCTTGCTTTGTAACACTTTGGTTTATTTAAAATCTTCTTACGCTTCTGCTAAACCTTTCATTCACGCTTAGTCTGTCATTAAACACTGGCATTTTCTAAGACCTACTGTGGCAGCTAATTTTTTTTTTGCTTTAACAGTTCCTTTGTATGTTTGAGACATACGTAATTGCAAGCAGATAGCGAGATGGAAACAAGACAGCAGCACTTGAGGAATCCAATGGTTTTTAGATTGATCAAGAAGTGCTGTGAAAATGCTTAGGTTGCTGAGTGTATGACTTCCTTCCTGTGGACATGAAGCTTGTTGACACCGGCTCCTTAGCAGTTAGAATCCAGCAATTTAAACAGAAAGGATCCCCCCAGTCAGTCCGAGTCTGTCATGCTGTATCCAGAGGTCACATCTAGAGCAGCTTGCTTTATAAACAGCATTTGAGGAATTGCCAAGGCTCCAGCGTGGAAGCAGAGTTGAGAAGAATGTTCCTCCCAGCGTGTGAGAAGGCGCAGAAATGAAGCTCTTCCTCTGTGCTCACTGATGCACCAAGCCCAGGAGAGACTGACTCCAGTGGTGGGAGCCTCCAGTTACGCTGCCAAGGAGCTCCACGTGGATTAAGGACCTGCTGGCCTGAGGTCCTGACTGAGCTGGGAAAGCTCCTCCCAGCTGCCAGCTCCACCCTGGACACGAAGGCAAAGCGGCTTCTCCCACTCTGCCGTCTCAAGTGCGAGGCTGCCTTAAAACTGGATGTTGCAAATGTTCAAGTGCAGATTGTTTCCAAGCCTTTAGAACTATTTTGTACAATTGCACAGTGCAGTAGTCAGCGAAACAGCATTTTTCTATAAACCACTTTTTCAACATTGGCCCAAATGAACTCAACAATGTAGATTATTCATATACTTTGCTTTAATATTTATTACACTTTGGAAGATGTATAGTAGCTGTTCTTTGAACATAATACAATAATAAATATTTAAGAACAGCCTCCTGTATTCATCGGGAAATGTTGGCATGTTGTCTCATTGTCCAAATTTAACACAGCTCTTATTTGGCTACATTAAAGAATGCAATATGTTTAGTTTTCACTTGCATGTCACAATGTATTAGTTTGTGCTATAGGAGATATTTTAAATTGAAATACTTTGTTTTAAATTATTTTTACAGTGAGGATTGGTTTCTGCTCTTTTATATTGTATATAGTGTCTTTTATGTAATCTACTGGCATATGTTTTGTAGAAGACTGTTTAAAATGACTGGCTATCTTCCTGCAACTTTTGAAATACAAAACCAGTGTTTTATACTCGTACACTCTGTTCTAAAGTCTATTAAAATTGTCATTTGATTTCTGGTTTCCATTAATTTCTAGCTATACCTTACAAACTTACCAGAGATGCCCTATAAAGTCAAGGTACACCCTGGCTAATGGAAGGCATTACATTAGAAATGGCTTTTTTCCACCTGCCCCTGGCAAAGCCTGCATGAAGCTGCCCTGAACTGTTCTGGGTTTATCCCCTGGCTCCCTGGGGGCTGCAGCTGTGCTGAGCACACCCCAGACAAGATCCCTTCCAGTGGCTCTCAAGGGCCAGGGCCCAGTTTAATTAGCTCCCCACTGTGTTACACCTCACTGCGTGGAGCATTCCACTGTACACCACCACCTCTCAAACAGAAATTGATTTGTATTGGAAGAAAAAAAACCAGAGGTGATAAAACTCACATGCTTGAGGCACAAAGTATTAAAAACGGACTCAACACACAAGATGTTTTTCTGTCAATTACTTATACTCTGAATGACTTTAAAACATTTTTTCTCTTGACTAGAACAGATGCACCTTTTTCTGCACTGAGATGAAGAAGTTCTGCATTTTGTTCTTTATTGTCTTTGATAATATTATTTGAACAGAAGAGGAACCCCAGACTATCTCTTAGTCCTCCATTTCACACTCTGCCCTTTCCCCACAGCAAGGTGTTGTCTTTCAAGAGTGTTTAACACAGTGATGAGGCAAGTGGTGGGCATGAGAAAACATTTTCAATCACAGCTTTTTGTTATTCCAAAGTACTCAGCACCTTGCATGAAATTTGGAAGCACAGCAGAGCATGTCTAGATCCAGCTGTAATTTGTACAATCTCAAAAGAGGAGATCACTTATTTTTTCTGATAATTTACATAACTGCCCTATGAAAGCATCTTAGCCCTTAGTATTTATATTGAATAGATGCCCTGAAAAAAAAGCAAAGTACAAGCATTTGTTTGCCATTCCCCAGCCACCTTCCAGCCTATTCTGGTACAATAGACACAATAATGACCTTGCAAAAGTATTTTAAAAAGCACATATTTAAACATCTTCTCATAATTTCTTCTTAATAGCCATGTCTTTTCTATGGATCTGCCTTGAATTCAGTACATTTTTAATTAGTGTTTCTGATTATGGAAAAGATAATATTTTTAAATGACAACAAAGGGACAGACAACATTCAGTTAGGAGGGGCTACAGGAGCACAAAATTCTAATGAAACCAGCATACAGAATCAAACTGAAAAAAAGTGAGAAAAGGAAGACCCAGGGGAGTACCTCAAGCTCAGTAATCTATGCTTAAATACTGAACCAGAACAGTAAAATTGAAAAGCAGTTGCATTTATTTGCATGATACACTTATCTACAAAGTGGCTGGAGAATAAAACCCAGTACAAAATGCTGAATTTCAGGCTAGAACAACTGGCCATGTCTAGGTAACAATGGCACACCAAGCTAGCTGTAAATCCTCAGGAAGTCATGGAGTTGTACCCTGAGTTACTCTCTGCTAGGCAGTTTCAAGAAGACACAGACTGTTAGGACTCAGTAGGAAAATAATACTATTAATGATCCTAATAATGGTGCACCAAGGGAAAAGAGCTGCTGGTTACTGCCCCAGCATGAGGCCCAAGGCTCAGAAAAGCAGAGGCACTGAAGTAAAGCACCATTCACCGACTGTGCAGCTCTCTGCCGTGGGAGCTTGGAAAAGAGCTGGGCAAATTCAGGTGGGACAGGGCTCCCAGAGCTCCTGGAGGCCCATTTCCCTCTCCTTATACCCTTCTGGAAGCACCTGGGCTAGCTGCAGGTGGAGAGGGTTTGTGCCTCAGATTAACCCAGCACAGCAGTTCTCAGGAGCAGCAGGGTCAGAGCAGCCCAGGTGAGCTGCAGCTCTTCACAGCAGCCCCAGCCAGGCACACCCAGAGCCTCCACCTGGGGGATGGTGGAAGCAGGGACACCACCACAGGTTTCTTAAGGGATACAACCCCAAGTGCTCTCTGACCATGGCACTGTTACTTTTACTCTCACAGAGCAAGAGAAACTGTTTCCCTGCCAATCCCACTGCCACGTGCCCTGGAGTGACAGCCCAGGCTCCCTGTGAGCAGCTCCTGCACCAGGATCACCTGGGACAGAGCCCTGCACAAAGCAAACATGCACCAACTACAGATTATTTTGAAAGCCACAAAGAAACACAAACTGAAAGTCCTTAGAAACAAACCACAAACACCTTTCAGTGGGATTTACTTGTTTGGCCATGGGTTTTTTAACTCTGTACAGTTATTACTCACCACCCTTTCCAATGGCAAAGCCCCGCTCCCAAGCCCAAGTCTTGGCTGAGGGGGACCCTCCTTCCCCCCAGCAGGTGGGTGCCTACAGGGAGCCCTGGATGCTACAGAAGCCCCCAACACTGGGCTCCACAGAGACCACCCCAGTAATGCTGAATGCTATGGAGAATTGGCCTTAGGCCCCGTGGAGCATCACTACCCTCCTGCTCCAGACTTCAAAACTGAGCATTCTCTTCTGGGCACTGAGAGAAACCCCTGCAGGGCCTGACCTCTGCATTAACACCTCAGCCTGCAGGCCTATTCCAGCTACTTCCTCATCTAAAGATATCGCAGGGCTTCCTTATCTCAATTACCCTCCCCCTCTGCCTGCTCCTAATGCAGTGTTGGCACCTCATTAGGACACCCTGCCAGGGCACAGCCTGAGACTCCTTGAGATGCTGCACGCCGGAGCCCTCAAACACTGCTGCTAGCACTGCACCCACAGAGCCTCTGTGCAGGATCAGGCCCCAAAAAATTACATTGGCTTTACCTCTGAAATTCTTCAAAGACATGGCAGATACAATTTCCACTGGATGCTGGTGTTCAGCTACAGTCTGCCAAGTCTGCTCCTCCTCCCGGACACGCTGCTGTATTTGCTCAGAAAAGGGAAGGAACCTTGACTTCTGCACTCCACTCAAACTGAAGTCTTTGTGTAACATCCATCCTTTGTTTCCTCGTGTAATGAGGCACATGGAGGGAAGCAGTGAGCACCTGCAGACATTCACTGCACAGGTGAGGATTCCTGACCTGCTGGTAACACCAGCCTGGAGCATTGGTGAGATAAAGATCCCCACCAGCACTGTACACACCAACTACACAGAAGTTACTAACTTGGTACTTCCTATGTAGAATGAGATTCTCAAACCTCATTTTCCTAATCTGAAATTGATATGCCTTTGGCTGGAGAAAAATAATAATGCCAAGTGCTGTCCCAGGCAATGTAAGCGGGCTCCGATGACACTCGTGGCACCTGCCACACCTTATTTTGTAGAGTCAATAGTTCTGTTCAAACCCAGGGATATGCAGGAACTCAGACTGTTCAGACCAGCAGCGCTGTAGATAAGGTATTTCAGCACAGTGTGCCTGTAATTGCCAGTGCTTGCCCCAACCCCCAGCTGCCTTGTGGTTAGAAGATAACACATCTTTCTCATTCAACACTTCTGCAGAACAGGCAGGCAAAGGTTTGCAGTTACAAAGTTTTAGCATTCTCACAGAAAAGAAGTCAGTGTAAGAGGTAGTAGCACAGAGAAAAATTATGTGTATAGGCACAAACTTGCTCCCTTCCCCAAGAAAATAAAAACGAGGACTCAGTCACACGGTCAGGGAACTCAAGTGTATAGAAATGATGGCTGGTGGAGTTCCTTCATTGATTAATTGTGCACATAGAGCAGGCAAACAGTCAAGGGCATTTCCTGGGGCCATAAGGAGCTGTATTAATCTGATGATAGCAGATGACAGAAAGTGCTCTACACCTTTCAGGGTTTAGCTAAGGTCTTTGAAGTCATTGCTCCAATGAAGTCATTGACCAACACAAACAGTAGATTGAAGGACCAAAACAGTAGGCTGGCAATTAGTGCACCCAAACCCCACTCTGACCTGGCAAGTTAGAAATATTCACTTGGTAAGCAATTGGACCCTGACTCTTGTCAGGGGAAACAAATCTTTTGTTTTTCCTCTTCTATTTTCTCCCCTTCAAAAACTGAGTGAGGCAATTCCTCATAGTATATACAAGTACATAGTTCTGGCTGCACACAGAAAGTCAACACAGCCACTCTTGAGGAGTTCAACTCTCTGCCAGTGCTGAAAACAGTACTATTAAATGAAACCTTTTACCTACATTTATCTTAACTGCAGAATCTTGTGTGCCTTTAAGGAGCTCTCTTTTACAGTGATTTACATTTGATTACATTAAGCTTCATTTATTATCAAGTTTATTGCAGCAGAGAGCAGTGCAATGAATTAAAACCCTCTTCAGAGCAGTTTATAAACATTCTTAAAGGGAATACCATGGCTCAAAGCTCTATGCTCAGTAACAACCTCATTAATAGCAACTCCCACTAAGTGCCAAAGGAGACAAACCATTATGCTTAAGCAGGGCTCACTGCTTTAACAGTTCTGCAGTGTTCTTACCTTTGCCCTGCAAAATGAGGGACAAACATCTGCTGTACCTGTAGTTCAAAAAGCCTGGGTAGTTCTGCCATGCAAATTCCATCTCCATCCCTGTACTAACGTGAAAGGTGCAATAAATCCAGTCCATGGCTGCACTGCTCTGGCAATAGCAAGGCTCCTTCAGTAGTCATGATGACAAGTCTGACATGCAACTGGTCTCCTCCAGTCAGAATTCTGAATCTTAATCAAATGCTAATTTAATTATCAAATAAAAATACTTTAGAAATTCATTATTGTAAAAAGCTCACACTGAAGCCCAAACTACTGGCATTCCCCAGTTGTTTATATTACCCTTTTCACCACTGGTACCCAAGGTTTCCTGAGTAACTGAAGGTTTGAGAAAAAAGAAAGCTCTAGGCTTTCTTCACTAGCATCACAGCTATTTCAGCTACACATAAAATGGGGTTTTTTTCCTCTTTTCTTACATGCTGCACAGCATCAAATACTGTATACAAAATGATACTCGATCCAAGTAAGAGAAAGCACTTCCTGCTGCCCAGCTCCTCCAGGCACAACTTCAGCAGAGCTGCTTCCCAGGGCTGCTGTGACTGCCAAGTGAACCAAGAGCAACACAAGCACTGCAGAAAGCCTTGAGCTGCCTGACACAAGTGATGCCACAACTATTAACTGCTCTGGTATCACACAGAAGTCCTTTACCTTGTTACACAGACAACTGTTTCAACTGGGCACTGCCTCCCTGCAGAGAGTGAACTAACACCTGTAAGATAATCAGGAGCATTCAGCACTGTAGGACCCAACTCCATTTCCTGCAGAAGTGAGTAAACCAAGGCCAGAGCTGCAGAGAATTCTCAGGTGAACACTGTCCTGTGTTCAGGAAAGTGCCTCTAGCCCTGCCCTGCCAGTGGGCTCTCAAGGTGATGCTAAACCAACCATTCCAGCACCACCACCCTCCTCCAAAACTCATGTCCACTCCAAGAGAGTAAGAAACGTGTCTGCCTCATGCTGGAGAAACTTTTGCAGCAACACAAAGCACCTGCCACAGCAGTTTAGTCAGCAAGAACTGCACATCAAAACTGAAGGACATCTATGATGTTTAGTGCATCCTAAATTGGGCACCAAAAATGGGCAAGTGAATTATGGCTTGGATTCTGCCTCTGAGCCCCCATCTACAGAATGAGGTTCTTTAGTCACCTCTCAGGTTAACACTGACACTGACTAGAAATCCAGTACAGCAAAAACCAGACAAAATCTCACAGGGAAATGAAACACATACATGTACCACTGGATTTGCATGATATGGAGTAAATCACACTTCATGTGCCCAACTGCACATAAAGCCCTTCTTACACAGTAAACACCAAGTGGGTGCATCAAATGAAACAAGACTCCCATGGGAAAAAAACCACACTTGGACATGCAATAATACACAAGGCAGAAAGGAAGAACATGGTTTTGCATTAGCCACTTCCTAATTTTTGAATATCTAACTTTGCAATCCTAGTGTTTCATAATTAAAAATGGTGTTTTAGTATTACCTGGTAAAATGACTGAATAATACCTTTTTTTTTTTTTTTCTCCTTTTCTTTCTTCCATGTACAATAAGATTAAGCTGCTTTAGTACTTGTTGGTTTCTTGTTTTTTGCAAGAGGGAGGATTTCCAAGCCAGGTAACAAATGTTGGAAAAGATGGAATATGGGCTGCATACAAAGAAATTACTAAGAGGTTACACTGTGTGAGAAAGCTGTAAAAAACAGTGTTAAGGAAAAAGACTGATTTTAACTGTACTGACCTTTTTTTTGTACTGTATCAATATGTACTGCCAGCACAGAAACTTGATGTCATACAGTTTATTGCAATGACTGCATTTCCCTGCTTTTCCTAGCTGTACTCTCCAATTTAATGCACTGGAAGTTGCTCTCCACTTGAAGAACTCTGCTTGTTGCAAGCATCTGTACACATCAACCAACAAAAGTTTTCATTCAAGTCTTTTATTATAGCTTGAATTTTTCACTGCATTTAAAAATCTAAAAAAAATAAATATTTGTTTCACAGCTGCAAGTCACATATGCATTAACACCACAAAATCTGGAATTTAACCAGAGAAGGAAAAGTCAACTCCAAAAGTGTCCAGCTAAGCACAATCGTCTCAGGGCAATTATACTAAAAATAAAATCTTAAGAAAAAGGGAGAGGGGTGTTAAAGGTTATTTCAAATGCATTTATCTGGAAAAAAAGTGAAAATTCTATTAGAAACCATAAACTACGCTTTCAGCATTTAAAAATAAACGTTTAACCTCTTGACAGCAACAACTGGCTGGTGCATCTTTTTCTTTTAAGCTGTATTCTTGACACATGACTGCAGAGGTTTCAAATCATAAATTAACCTCTTTCATAATTGTGTCCACTTAATTACAGATTCAGTCCTTAAAAATAAAACAGTGTCTGAAGTCAGCTTGTTCATCCACACTTTAAAAATGCCATTGGATGCGGTTTTGTATCGGCACTAAGTGACTGCTTCATGGATTGTACATTGTGAAGATGACTGTCTCTTGAACAATCACTTTCATTATTAAGGTTCTTAAAACAAACCAGAAAAATAGATATCTTCAGAAATCAGAGTAATCACTTTTTTTTGTTAAAAGCCATAAAATAAGCTCATATTCAATTACAAGCAATAGAAACCATACCGGTATTGGAACAGAACTATTTTATCACAAAAATTTATTATTTACAAAATGAAAAGTTTCCAAGTGAATTTATCAGGGAAGAAGTTAAATGTTCTTACTAAGTGATCTGAAAAACTGAAGCAAGTCTCTCATGCACTCACACGCCAAATTGTTTGCATAAGGTGAAATGTTAATTCTTGTTAGTGAAAATTGACTCCCATTCACAATACTCTCATTTTTATTGTAAGATGGCAAAATCCACATGGCTCTGTACAGGAAGGTATGTATTAAGACAGCTCCTCAGTTTTGGAAATGATTTTTTTTGGCTCCCATGAATATCCATACCACTGAACATTTTTTGCAAATAATCAGTTATATTATCAACTGCATCACTTAATCCACTGAATTTACCACCACAAGAAAGACACGAAAACTCAATGATCCCACGTTACACAGAACTTTCATTTCTCAAGTTATACTAAACTGAAACCTTCATAGTGGTCTATAGCCTGGATCAACTTAGATTTCAGGGTTTCTTTATCTGTGTATTTTGGAAGATCAAGAAGATTAAAGCAAGTGTGAGCTACGGGCAGGTAATCTTCTCCTCCTCCTGTTGGCTGGATGACCAATTTCAGACACCTCATCCCAAGAATTGGAATCCGATCACTGCCTGTCAGAAACACTGTCAAGAAAAAACAAAGCCTTGTAACTGTAACTAGTTGAAGACTAACACTGTCTGTGTCACATATGCTGTTCTAATCATTGCTGGCCTTTTGTAACCATTCCAGCTACGGCCAGCTTTTCACACCAAAGTTCTGTGAAGTCTGGAAAACAGGGAATAATGACTTCACCCTGCCTCTACCTTCCACATCTGAGCTCATAACTCGAATACAAGTGATCCACAAAGGAAAGTATTTCATTTTAGCATATGAAACCAAATAGTCCTTAAAGTACTATCAAGTTTTTCATGCAACAGAACCTTCTAACTTCAAATAAACTGGCTGTATCTTTACTGAGCATTTCCAAGAATCCTGTAAACACAAAATTAGTTTGTTCAGTAAGTAATTTATCTGAATTAGAAACTAATCCGTGATCTATTCTAAGCAAATTCTCACTCACAGCAAGCTTTGCTTACTTTATCATCTGTACATTACCACTTACATCAGTACCTTGACAGATTTACAATCAGTTACTACTCCAAATTTCCATCTCTGTGCAATGAAAAACCTGGAGGATGTGAACTATATGTCAAAGCACAGGAAAAGATATCCTAGTTACCAAATAAATGTCACCAGCAGATTAGCTTGTTGGTGTTTGGGGTTTTTTGGTTGTTTTTGTTTTTTTTTTTTTTAATGCTGCTCTGAGCTACTGTGATCTGCAACCACCCATCACCCAGAACGACTCAGGACACCCCCAAGAAAATCAGAGACAAGCTCACAATCACTTTTTTCTACCATACTTTTTTCCCCCAAATAGTTAATCACATCATCACAGAGAAATACTTACACCTGTCCTCTTATAGCAAGAGCCTGAAATCCAAGTGATCCTGTTCAGTTAGAAACTTCTGTGAAATAATTTCATGTACTTACGCAAAAACTGTTTTTTCTTCTCCAAAGACAACTCATGAAAAACCTCCCAGAATATTTTAATTGTAGGATGGTCTGCCCAGTATTCTCCTTTGTATTCTGTATTCTACAACGAGCAGGAAATGGGGTTATTGCTCGCTCACAGAACAGTTGGATAAGCTGACAGTGCAGCAGAATGAATGCAGTTTGCTTACAGGCACACAGCAAGTGACACACTAGTACTACTTTCCTCACTCCATTTTCTTCAGCTGTTCAGTCTGAATTCAATATAGGGACAGATGCCTGTACTGCAAAGCATTTTCAATCCCAACAAAGACTAAGTCTCACTGAGCTCTGACAATCAAGAATATTTACTTTTAATAACTCTGTACAATCACTTCACTTTCTCATGTCTAATATTAAAGATTGTATAGCTGTCTCAGGGTTCTGCGGATTTTTCTGCCTCTCCTATAAGTCTGAGTTCCTTCAGAAATTAGATGGAAAAAGTTAAAGCAGGAAGGTAAATAATATTTTAGGATCTCGATTCACTGCTGTTTTAAGGTGTCAATAAATAACAGGAATCACGTTAATTGAAACAGAGCTCAAGAGGACACCTGGTTGCTTTTGCACCCTGAAATTAGAATTATACAAAAGCAATAGCTAACTATGGTTCTTACCTTCTCCAGCTCCTTCCAGTCATAATTTGTGTTCCCAATCACCATTGCCTGCAACTCGCTGGGCTGGAAGAGCTGAAGAACTTTACCTCCACATACTTTGTGGAAGCCTTCATGGAATGCACTGTACAAGGAAGCCACAGATCTATTGAAGATGTAATCCACATATGCATCTACAAAATCTTGCCTGTACAAAGAGAAAGAATTATGTCAAGGAAATAAAGAGGAAGTCATCCTTCTACCAACAAACCAGTGGCCATTTCTGTACAGAGCAGAGCATAGAAAACGAAGCAAAAAGGAGCCTAATATATTGTATTGTCTGCCTTATGTTACAACAGCAGTGAAGATAAAATGGCACATGAATGCATTTCCTCACCACACCCCCAAAGGCAGTCTGCAACAGAAAAGCAGGAGCATTTAATGTCATATACTTCAGCACTACAAACATCTGCCTTGTTTGTGTGCATTGCAGTGAACTGGACTCACTGGCAACAAGCTGAAAGGCCTGAATTCCAAGGAGTGCCCTGAAAGCCACTGATCAAACTCACTGTTCTATTTTTTTTTAATTAAAAAGATTACCATATTTGCACTAAAAAAGCAAATCAACTTCAAAAGGACATTTAAGTCTTGCACAGCAAAAAGACCAGTGCCAAGGAGCTGGGATACTGAGAAACAGATGGCCTGCTATCTGTGCTTGGTACAAGGAGTTCTCAGATCCTCCTGGAAACATCTCCAGCAGCACTTAAGGGAGAGCTAAAACTTCTTGATGTGATACAGCATTTATGATAACTTTTGCAATCAATGCCAGTGAACACTGTTTAGTTTCTGCACTGGCACTGACCTCAGCTGTACATTACAGCTATCCCACCAACACATGTTCACTGTGGAAAGACAGAATGCATTCCAACACCACCCCCAGTCTTTGAGTAATATCACCAGTAGTTTACAGAATGACATAAACACATTTAGATGATATGTTTATTGAAGCTGCAGCACTGAAAACGCTGGAGATGACCAAAGTGGTGACCCACACTCCTCCCCTTCAGCACTCCATGAGATCTCCCTCTTATCCATGCTGAGTAATTACAGAAGGGAAGTAACTTGTGTGACACTAACAGTGGAAGGCTGCTCCAGAGAAAAGTCACAGAAATAAACTAATTTATATTATAAAATTAATTGAAGCATCATGGAATATTTAGAGCTTGAGAAAGAGGAATTAATCATTACTGCAAGACAATGTGTGGTAACAATGCATTTCAACAAGGCATTTCATAGGCACCTTGAAACTTTTCCCATAATTCAACTCCAATTTTACAGTCACTTAGTGACAGAACATCAAACCTACACCAGAGAACTGCAAAGCTACAGTGTTTTCCATGTGCATTCAGTTCTCATGGAGTGTGCTCTTTCCATTCAATCCTCCCTTTACCCTGGGAGAAGTACAAGCACAGAGAATTCATAAAGATTAAAGAACAGACTGGAAAATTCTGCAAAAAGAGGACAAAAGCACCACCAGGTATGTTCTGCCTATCCTCCAGGAGCAGAAAGGGAACAAAGCGCAGGAAAGGCTGTTTTTATAAATAAAAGTTACAGAATCCTTGACCAAGGGAAAAACTCCTCCTGTCACATCTCTTCTGACAACAACACTGGATTAACTTATTTCATGTTATCTACTCTACAAAGGGAAGACTTCACTGAAATCATATTCATGTATGAATGAGGAGTTGTAATAATGCTCCTTAAGTTAAAGTTCTCATCATTACTCACTGAATTTCAATGACACGTAGCAACCTGCAGTGATGCCTTAAGACTTCAATTCTTATTTTTTCACTTCTTACACTGCATTAGTGCACAACTCTAAACACCATACAAAGTTATGGTGTTAGTTAACCATAGTTAGTTAACTCTCTTCACATTTATTTAGACAAAACAATCCCTCTGGGCCTGTGACCCAAAGACACGCTACAGCCTCAGTCCCCAGAAAGTATAAACAACAGTGAACTGGGGGGGCAGCAAACTGGGGGAATATGACTTCATTACCTGAAGCTGTAATTGGAGAATTAACCCCTGATATGCAAACAGACCAAACTGATATCTGAATGAAAAACTGGTGACCATTGTCCAGCTTGGGTGTAGCCTCTGGAAGGCTTTTGATTGCCCAGGGTGTATCTATTGAATTCTTTACTTTAATAAATACTCAATTATTTATAATACTGAATTATTTACTTTAATAAATACCCACATTTTTCTCTTAACTTTGTCTAGCCTCTGTCCCAGGTAGGCACTCCAAGGCATCAGCAGAACCTCAAACATTTTTAATCTCATAAAATGCTTATGACTGGGGTTGAAGGGGACCACTAAAAATCTAGTCCAACATCCTGCCATGGGCAGGGACATCTTCAACCAGACCAGGTTGGTCCAAGCCCTGTCCAGCCCAGCCTTGAGCACTCCCAGGGATGGGGCAGCCACAGCTTGTCTGTGTCAATACAGGACAACAGCTACTTCAGCAGCACAGGTGAGAAGAGCTTGGGAAAACAGCCAAAGCAGTTTTGCCTCCAACAGCAGTGTCAGAGCTCAGCAAAGGGAATTTACAGCAGCCCAGGAACACTCCCAACGCAGCCAGAACTCACAGAACTCACCTATTTTGTTTGACTACAGGAATGTCAGCACCTTTAGGAACCAGCTCCTTAATTTCCGTTGTACCAAAATTTTCCACAGTGATCTATTTGAAACAAACAAAAACAGTGGAAATCTTATTTATTGCATAAATACTTCTTCCTACCACATAGTTAACAGCAACATGAATGGCAGACACAGGAGCTAAAACTCATGGGAATCAGCTGCTGATGCTTTTGTTCAAACACTCCACCAGAGGCAATTAAAATAGATGGTGTGAGCTTGGCAATACATACTTCAAACACTATATAAAACTTACAGTAAAATTAAGACAAAATGCTTCTTCTATGTCATCCTCTGGATAGTCCAGTAGCTGTTGCATTCCCCTGCAAAATAAGTTACAAAATACTTGCACCAGGGGAAAGAAAAATGAATTTATTTTCCTGAAGCGTTCTTTATGCTTTGATAATTCAAATTTAAGAAGTATATTTCTACTGTTATTTCATTCATTATCTTATTGACTTGCACCTTGTGTAGTGCTGGGGAATTCCAAGCAATCATTTCCTTTTGGTTA
>VYZP01036930.1:2837-27223 GCA_013400635.1 Hypocryptadius cinnamomeus
GGTGGTGCCCAGGGGATGCTGGGGGGAGGCAGGGGTGGTACCCAAGGGATGCTGGGGAGAGGCTGGGGTGGTACCCAAGGGATGCTGGGGTGTTACCCAAGGGATGCCAGGGTGATATCCAAGGGATGGCAGAGTGGTAACCAAGGAATTCTGGGCTCATACCCAAGGGGTGCTGGGCTGACACCCAAGGGATGCTGGGGTGATATCCAAAGGATGCTGGGCTGATACCCAAGGAATGCTGGGATGGTACCCAAGGGATGCCAGGGTGGTAACCAAGGGATGCTGGGTGATACCCAAGGGAGGCTGGGCTGATATCCAAGAGATGCTGGAGTGGTACCCAAGGGATGCATCTGGGGGGGTGCCAGAGTGACACCCATGTGATGATGAGGGGATGCCAGGGTGACACCCAAGTGATTCCTGGGGGATGCTGGGGCAAAGCCAGGGCAATACCCGGGTGATGCTGGGTGATACTGGGGTGATGCTGGGGGGATGCCCAGGTGATGCTGGGTGATACTGGGTGATACCCAAGGGATGCTGGGCAATACTGGGATGATGCTGGGTGATACTGGGGTGGTACCTAAGGACTGCTGGGAGATGCTGGAGTGATGCTGGGCAATGCTGAGTGATACTGGGGTGATGCTGGGGTGGTATCCAAGCACTTCTGGGCAATGCTGAGAGATACAGGGGTGGTATCCAAGCACTGCTGGGTGATACTGGGGTGATACTGGGGTGGCACCAAGCACTGCTGGGCGATACTGAGGTGATACTGGAGTGGCACCAAGCACTGCTGGGTGATACTGGGGTGGTACCAAGCACTGCTGGGCAGTGCTGGGCATACTGGAGTGACACCGGGTGATACTGTGGTGATGCTGGCTCGGCGCTGGGGTGACACTGGGCGACGCTGGGGTGACACTGGGCGACTTTGGGGTGACACCGGGGCACCAGCGGGCGCGGGGGCTCTGCCAGCCCCCCGGCACGGCACCGGCCGCCCCATCCCTCCCGGAGAAAGGCACTTGCAAGCCCCTCTCTGCACCAAAGCAACAGAAGGTGTCATGTAAAGCCTACACGGTTATTTTAGAGCCAGTGTGCAAATAAGGCTGTCAGCTGAAGCTCCTCGGAGCCAAGACTTCCATATCCCCCCGAGGATCTGCATCTCAACGAGACACCATGTGGCTGAGCCCGCCGGCTCCGCACCCGGATTTGGGGCTGGGGGATCGGGAAAACTCCTCCCAGACACGCCAGGACCCCCCCACTGCGCCCCCAGACATGGGGACCGAGCTGAGGGGGTTTGGTACCGGTGTCCTCACGGGATGGGGAGGATTTTTTGGTGGTTTATTGGGCATTTGTGGGATTTGGGGGATTTATACACTTTTCTGTGTGTGTAGAGGAGAGATACATATACACACACCCACGGGAGATAGAGGGGATATATTTATCCCATCATTATAGGGATCATATCAATATATAGGTTTTATATAGAATATTGCATGGAATCAGTGAATATCTCATGTTGGAAGGGACCATCAAGAGCACCGAGGCCAAATCCCTGCTCGGATATGTGTGTTTATATTTATAAATGTATTTATCTTGTGATAAGAAAGCTTAAGGAATTGAAGCTTAAGGGATGGGATCTGCCCCATCCCTGGCAAATGGGGAAAACCCTTTTCCCTCCCAAAAATCTCCTTTTTCCCATCCTCTTTCTGGCCTAACACAGAATTTTTGACCTTAGAGATCACAAATGGCATCACCCAAACACCAGGGGAAAAAATCCCGCCCCACCTTCCATTCGTGCTGGGGCTTTGAATCCCACATTTCCTTCTCTGCTTAAAGGATTTTACACTCCAAAAAAAAAAAAAAAAAAGGAAAACCACAATAATTAGCAAGAGGGAACGGCTCCGAAGGATCTGTGTACAGAAGGAAACACAGGAGCTTGGGCTCCTTTGCGTTTGGTAAATATTAAAATTAATGAGAGACTTTCAGGACCCTGTTGTTAGAAATGCAGAAGGGTTTCTGTGAAGGATAAAAACACAAAACAACATGAAAAAAAAACCCCAAGCCCTGTACACAAATTCCTGCAATTATTCCCGATGCTTCCTATTTTTCAGCCAATTATGGAATTCATAAGAAGTATTAATATCCTGTTTTAATTTGCTTAATATGCCCATTAACAATAAAAAGTCTAATTAAGGTATCTGTACAAAGAGCCCTCAGCAGTAATTTCAGAGAATAATAGAGGAGAACGACGCGATATTTCTTGTTAAATGCACGCTGCAAATTAATTGATATCTTAATTAGGCTTTAGTACCCAGATTATCAGTTAGATTGATTTAGGGCTGCAACATCTCATTTTTTGAAGACATAAAAACAAGCAGGAAGGGAAAAAACTGCTTTTCCAAAATATTTCTGGGAGCAAAGCCATGACATACCAGGACAGGGGGAGGGACTCATCCCATGGACACGGTGCTGGGAAGCGCCACAATTCATCCCAAACTCATTTTCCCCCTTGTTTTCTCACTGAATTCAAACCATTTTTAACCAAAAAAAAATTTCAAAAACTAGAAATTAATTGAGATTTTCACCAAACCCACTTTTTTAAGCCCGAAACCCAACCAGCAGCAGGAGCTGTTTGGAAGGACGCGTTGTCTCCGCGGAGAAAACCGGTGGTGGGGAGCTGGCAAAGTGTTTTTTGGGTTTTTTTCCCCAGCATTTCCTTAGGAGAAGGATGGAAAAAAAAAACCCAAAAACCCAAGCAGCAATATTTTTGGACCAGCCTGGCTCTTTATAGCCTGAGGAAGCACTTCCCTACCTACACGCCCAGCACCATTTACATTTCTCTGGCAAACGCTCTCCTCCCCTCCGGGGTTTCTCCAGGAGGAGTTTGCATCCCATGGGATTCCAGCCCTCCCTGGATGTTCGGGAATGGCCCCAGGGGACTCACCAGGATGTCAGTGACCAGCCAGTGCCTCCAGAAGCGGTGCCGGGGGTTGGCTCTGTTGGGAGAGTCGGGGTCCACCATCACCAGGACGTATTTCTTGTTCTGCAAGAGAGGACAGGGGGATGCTGCAGCCATGGGGTAACAGTAAAAACACCCAAATCCACATTTTTCCACTCTTTCCCCCAGAGGTGAGCAAGGAATGGGCACCAGGGGAGGCCACAAACCCCCTGGGGATGATTAAATCCCAAATCTTTCCAGAGGACAAATGTAGATTCTGCCTCCTCCAAAGAAAAGACACCAAGGAGAATTCCCTCTGCTTCTCACCACGCAGGATTGCAGCCACTCTGGTATTTTTGGGATCCAGACTTGGTTGGGGACAAGCTGGGTACCCCATCCTCCATGAGGGTGTCTGTGGGGAGCCAAACTCTACCCCAACCATCCCAAAATAACCAAAAGATGTTCCCAGGATGCTGCAACAAGCAGCACCTGGGGGTCAGGCACCACTCCCGGGTGATGGAATTGGGCAAAGAGAACTGGGATTTATGGACAACACCAGTTTAGCCCCCAGGAAACCCTCACAGTCCCCCCAGGCCCCCACTGAGGGTACCCAGCACCCAAAGGTGCCACCAGCACGGAGCCCACGTGGATATTTTGGTCCGCTGAGGATGGAGCTGAGTTGGAAGTGACCTCTGGAGGGAAAACCTGCTGATCTCCAGGGATTTGGCAGGACCTCAGGCACCAGATTATCCCACAAGCACGCAGATTAAGGGATCTATATCCGAATGAAAGCTCCAGGTGCGCCTGCTCCGCTCCAGCCGCCCCGGGGGCTGGGCTGTCACAAACAGCCCTGGGATTTAGCCCTGCAATTCCCAATGGAATTAGCTGGAGCTCTGTGGCTGCGTCCCCTGCCCTGTGAAACCAGGCAGGGATTTGCACAGCGAGGTTCTTGGGGCTGACTCAATATTTTTGCTCATTTTCCCAACCTCTGCTTGGGGTAAAGAGGCAAAAACCCCCAGGGGTGTTGCCACAACTTGCGCCCCCTTCCCTGGGCATCCCACACATTTCATAAACCTCTTGAAGACGCCACCTCCACAGGGAGCACCCCTTTCAACCAGAAAATGCGGATTTCAACCCATTTAGCTTGCAACAGTTGCAGAGAAAATCCCAAACACCCTCAAACCGCCCCGCCCGGGAGCGCCGCTGCCCCGCTCCATAAATCCCAGCCTGGCATCATCCAGGGTGGGGGAATTACATCGAGCCTGCAGATGTGAGCGTGGGAAAGGGGCCGTGCTGGCGTCACCACGTGAGGCTGAAGGTCAGGACCTCGAGGCCGAGCCGCCACCACCATCCCCACCCCGCTCCCAGCTGCAGCCGGCTGAGGAAAAAAAAAAAGGGGAAGAAGCAGCAAAATTCCTTAACAGAGCCGAAATCAGCGTTTAATAGGAGGGAGGAGGAGGGGAGGGGGAGAAGAAGCCCGACAACCCAAAAACCCTACGCTGGAAGTGTGAAGGAATTTGAGCTCTAACTTTGGGGAGGGTGCAGAGCCGAGCTCGGCGTTTCTGAATCTCTCGGCTCCGCTCGGAGCCCAGCTGGTGGGAACAGAACGTGTAGTCATGGGACTGTCATCGTGTGCTGTCCAGGTTAACATGTAGCATTTCTATTACTATTAACAGACTTTCTGCTCCTCACTCCATCTGTTCTTCGAAATAATTGCAGTTGTACAGACCATGCCTTCGCTCCAGGCAGGCTCTGGGGAGAGGATAGTGTTTTTATGCAAAAAAAAAATTATTAAAAAAAAAAAAAGAAAAAAATGGGGAGAAAAAAAAAAGTGTTAAAAAATAACAGCAAACATGAGAATAGAGTGCAAGTGAAGCTAACAGCAGGCTTGGAATTGGGGACAGATTGTGGCCTAGAAAGGTGACAGCGCACGCGGCCGGGGGCCGGCAGGGCCAGACCCCGGTGGGGACAGGAGCTGGGGTCAGCGCCCTGAGCCGCGCTGGCCCCGGGGGATTTTTCTCTCTCCTCACCTGCCGGCCACCCTAAGAGCCACAATCCCTCACCTTCCACCTAAAGATAGCAAAGCCCTCCCCGAGCCGAGTTAATCCAGGCTGCTCATCCTGCGCCGCTCCCGAGGCTGCAGCAGCCCCCAAAGCCACCCCAAAACCCCCTGTGCCACGTCCCTGGGCCATGCCACGCGCCCCAAACACGGAGGGGATGTTTTTGAACTTCTTGCAAGCAGCAGAGCAGCCCGAGTGTGGTGATTTTGGGGGTTTTTGATGCTGAAATCCCTCCTCGACACAGGCTAACAGCATTAGCTGCTGTCAGGGCTGCAGACGGGAGCCAGCCCCGAGTGACACGGGAGCTGCTCAGCTTTACAAGCATGAGCCAGCCCCAGGGATTTTGGGAGAGGAGGAAAGTGGCTTTAGATCAGAAAATTCCTCCAGTGCACAAGAACAGGAGGCATCTTGCTGTGCAAAGGGAAGGGAGGAAGCAGGAGAGGGAAGAAAAAGCCACTTTGGTATGCTGCAGCTGAAAATTTGGGGGAGAAAAACACCCCCAAATCTTTGTCGCTCATTCCTGCTTGGCCCAAGCCATGGAGGAGCTGCTGGAGTGCAGGACCCAGTGTGTGCTATCGGTGTCATGGGATCATGGAATGCTTTGGCTGGGAACAGACCTTAAATTCCATCCAGTTCCATCCCCTGGGCAGGAACACCTCCCACTGTCCCAGGCTGCTCCAGCCTGGCCTTGGACACTTCAGGGATCCAGGGGCAGCCACAGCTCCTCTGGGAATTCCATCCCAGCTCCTCCCCCTCCTCCTAGCCAGGAATTCCTTACTGATATCCCATCTCTCTGGCAGTGGGAGCCATTCCCTGTGTCCTGTCCCTCCATGCCTTGTCCCCAGTCCCTCTCTAGCTCTCCTGGAGCCCCTTCATGCCCCGGAAGGGGCTCTGAGCTCTCCCTGGAGCCTTCTCTTCTCCAGGCTGATGTGTGGCACCAAGTGGGTCACCCTTCCACAGCCACCCTTCCCTGCTGCCTCACTCCAGGTCACTTTAAACTCTACATTTAACCATTGGCAGGAGCTGCTGCCTTCCCAAGGACTCAGACCCACATCTGCACCTCCCAGCTTTGCCCCCACACCCCTGGGAAGGGGCGTCCTTGCCCTGCTCCTCCACCTGACACGGAGCAGCAGAGCTGGTGGCAGGTGACAAGAGCCCTGCATTCTGTTTTCCTTGCTAATTGTTTCTAGAGGGGAAGCAGCAGCGAAATATCCAGTTATTCCTGCAGAAAGCATTAGCTGCTCCAATTAGGCACAGGTTTAGGAAACTCGCTCCGAGCAGGCAGCGACTTTTCCAAGAGGCAGGCAGGCAGGAGAAGGATTTTGTGCGCTGAGGATACACATGGAGCTCAACAGATCCCGCGGAGCCGGGGCTGCACAGGAATTAAAGACTTATCCAAATGAAAGCAAATAGGGTGTTAAGCGACACACATGTAGAGCGAGCGGTTTCCTTGGAAACCAGCGCACATGGAAGCAGCACACATGCAGCACTCCGGCATTTTCGGCAGCGCCGGGGCGGCCCCGGAGCTCTGCCCTGCCAGGGATACCCAGCTCGGGCTGGGCATGGAGCTGGATGAGCCCAGGGGTGGCCGTGTTGGTGTGCCCGTCCCGTTGGCATCCGTTTATCCAGGGCATGGAGGGAAAATGGATTAAAATGTGCTTTATCCTGTGAAGGGGAGATGGATGGTGCCCAAGATTTGCTGTAGGAATTCCATCCCAAAACTGGGCCAAGCCCCAGCCAGGCCCAGCCCAGCGCCCGCTTCCCAACATGGGAATGAACAGGTTTGGATGGATCCAGTCTGGATCCTCCCAGCTCACCCAGCCCTCAGAGCTGTGCACACCCAGAGCACAGGGTGTTCCCTGCACCAGCCCCTTGCCACTCAAGGGATGAGGTGAAATTTCCAGCTGCCCCATTGCCATCCTTGACAGCTCCTAAGGAATTTCCCTGGGTGCTGAAGGAAATCATGGGAATCACACACAGGTTGTGATGGTATCTGAGCCAAAAAACCTTTCACCTCCCTGGGAGCTGCAGCTTGGCTTTGCCCCAGCCTGGATTATCCTGCTGTGAAGGATTTTGACGGCATGAGATGATCCAGGCTGGTCCCACTGGGATGGGATGGGGGATGGAGCCAGGGAAGAGCTGGGTTTGTGCAATTACAAACCAAAAAACCTCAATCTACCCCAAAACCACCTTCCAGAGCAGGGCAGGAGCTCCTGGCCGGGTAGGGGGCTGGGAAGAGTACCCAGAACACTGGGAGACATCCCAGGTCTCCTCAGGGATGCTTGGAGGGTCCAGCTCACGTCCCACCAGTGCAGGAGTCGGAGGTGGAAGCGCCGCCAGCACCAGCTGAGATTTGAGATCAATCTGGGCTTTTTTCTTGGCTTGTCCCCAGTACTAAAAAGTTTCTATAACAGGCACCGGCTTTGCAATTCTGCTGCTGCTGCCTCGCCAGAGAGAAATTCCAGCTCCTTCCTCGGCGGCAAAGAAATTGTTTGGGACCGAGTTGTGTTGTGGCTTGGGGAAGGAGCTGCTGAGCGCGGCAGGATTTCACCTCCTCCTTTTCCGCCTGCACCTCGCCACTTCCACGGGCAAAAAAATAGGTCAGCAAAATTAACCCTGCTCTGCAGGACTTGCCCAAGGGGACAAGTGGCACCGGCTGAAGGCTTGACCCAACTCTCCCAGGCCTGGCTCCTGCTGCCGAAGGGAACTTCATTGAATTTCCAACTGCAGCTCTCCCCATCCCTCTGCTCTCCCTTGGGGCTCCCTCACCGGCCAAATATTTATGCAGCCTGATGTCCTAATGAGGATTGATTCATCCAGGATGGTTAAGGAGTGTGTGTGAAAGGTCTGTTCCCAGATTAAGGGCTTGGGATTCTTTAAGGAATGGATTATTTGCTCTGAAAGAAGAGTTTGCTTTCCCTCATTGCAGTGATAAAACAGCGGTGGGGGTGTTACACACCCAACACAACCAGGCAGAAAGTGGGATAAATATTCCAAAGGGTCCATGGTGCTGGAAATGCAGGTGTCGGTGCCTCTGGAGCACTTTTAGGGAGGGAGGGGAACAACAGGCTGTGATTCCTCAGTCAGAAACCCCGCTGTGGTTCTGCTTTGGGTTCCCCAAATTGAGGGGATTCCACCAAAATCCTCAAGGGGAAAACAGTGGGGAACGGGGCCACAGGTACAAAATCCAGGAAGGAATCTACACCCCGAGAACCGCCCGCTCCAGCTGCCCAGCTGCCGCCCCGTGCCCCCCTTTTCCCCGGGAGCTGTTTGTCACCACTCCAGCCTAATGAGCACCACGCACTCGTCCCCGGGCTGGGGACACCGCGGCCGGCCCCGCTCCGCGGGCGGGGCAGCCGGGACGGACTCGGGAAGCGACACATCTCCCGAGCCGAGTGTGAGGAGGAGGAGGAGGAGGAGGCGGCCAGCGGCCGCGGTGGCAGAGCGCAGCCTTCCAGCCCAATTACTATCACGCGGGGGGACACATGGATTGGTGACATTTGACATTTTCTACACAATATTTTGATGCAGAATGGCACCTCCGTCACAAATTATTTTGCAAAATTTGGCTTGGGTTCTGATGGGTTTTTTAATTTTTTTATTTTTTTTCTGGGGGAAAAAAATAAGAAAATAAAAGCGTTGTACAGGGGTGGCATTTGCAGGTGAGCAAAGGGAAGGGTCATGGTGTCCCCTCTGTGAGCAAAGGTGGCTGTGCCACCAAGTGGGAAAACAAAGGGGAAACTGCACCCAGAAATTCCAAGCTTTGCTCCCATGCACCCACAAGGCCCTTGGGGACCCTCAAAAGCTTTTTCCCTGCTCCCTCCCATGATTCCTGAGATGTCTCAGCTCGGGAGCATCGGGGGGCCAGACCCCTCCTGGCAAGGCAGGGGTTCTCAGCGCTGGGAATTGCTGAACTCGGTGCTACCAGACACCTCGGCGAAGCTGAAATGACTTTAAATGCCTAAACATTTTAAAACAAACCCTGGAACAATTCAGCTCCGAACTCCTCGCCTGCTTTCTCTCCCTCCTCGCTCTCTCTCTCCCATTTTTACGGTTTCCAGAGCTGTTTTACGCCTCATTACCTGCACACTGTGAGTGATGTCTGTCGGTCCTAGAGCTGTAAATACCTTAAATCATGCTTCATTAAGAATATCTCTGGTGCTATTAAAGAGCTATAATAGACAACGAGTTAACAGATGATTAAATATGAACTCCATTTGTGTCACTCACCGCGGGCAGGAAGAGGCTTTAAGTTTTTTAAACTCGCTCTCATTATCTGGGGAAGTGGTGGGGATGGAGGG
The DNA here is from genome assembly GCA_013400635.1 of Hypocryptadius cinnamomeus. Taxonomy (NCBI): domain Eukaryota; kingdom Metazoa; phylum Chordata; class Aves; order Passeriformes; family Zosteropidae; genus Hypocryptadius; species Hypocryptadius cinnamomeus. The sequence goes on from VYZP01036930.1 coordinate 12,131, forward strand.
GGATGGAGGGAGGCTCGATGGGATGAAGGGATGCTGCCTTGGAAAGGCGAGGATGGGGATGGAGGGGGATGGAATGGGATGGAGAGGCTGGAATGGGATGGAGAGGATGGAATGGGATGGAGAGGGTGGAATAGAATGGAAAGAGGCTGGAATGGGATGGAGGGAGGCTGGAAAGGGATGGAGGGAGGGTGGAATAGAATGGAGAGAGGATGGAATGGGATGTAGAGAGGCTGGAATGGGATGGAGAGAGGATGGAATAGGATGGAGGCATGCGCACATGGAAATGGACAGATGGAGATGGAGAGGTTTTCACATGGGATCAAAGGATGCTCACACAGAAATGGGGGACGGAGGGATGCTCCTGTGGAGCTGGAAGGATGGGAATGGAGGGGAATGGAGGGAGCTTCACCCAGGATGAATAGACGTGCACGTGGAAAGATGAAAGTATGTTCATATGGAAAAGGAGGGATCTCACATGGAGATGAAGGGATGCTCCTGTGGAGACGGAAGGATGGGGATGGAGGAATCTCGCATGGAGATGGAGAGATGGGAATGGAGGAATGTTCATGTAGAGATGGAGGGATGGGAATGGAGAAATCTCACATGGAGATAGAGCAATGGGAATGGAGGTGCCTCACATGGAGATGAAGGGATGGGGATGGAGGAATCTCACATGGAGATGGAGGGATGGGAATGGAGGAATCTCACATGGAGATGGAGCAATGGGAATGGAGGAATGCTCACATGGAGATGGAGGGATGGGAATGGAGGAATNAATGGGATGGAGAGAGGATGGAATAGGATGGAGGCATGCGCACATGGAAATGGACAGATGGAGATGGAGAGGTTTTCACATGGGATCAAAGGATGCTCACACAGAAATGGGGGACGGAGGGATGCTCCTGTGGAGCTGGAAGGATGGGAATGGAGGGGAATGGAGGGAGCTTCACCCAGGATGAATAGACGTGCACGTGGAAAGATGAAAGTATGTTCATATGGAAAAGGAGGGATCTCACATGGAGATGAAGGGATGCTCCTGTGGAGACGGAAGGATGGGGATGGAGGAATCTCGCATGGAGATGGAGAGATGGGAATGGAGGAATGTTCATGTAGAGATGGAGGGATGGGAATGGAGAAATCTCACATGGAGATAGAGCAATGGGAATGGAGGTGCCTCACATGGAGATGAAGGGATGGGGATGGAGGAATGCTCACATGGAGATGGAGGGATGGGAATGGAGGAATCTCACATGGAGATGGAGCAATGGGAATGGAGGAATGCTCACATGGAGATGGAGGGATGGGAATGGAGGAATGCTCACATGGAGATGGAGGGATGAGAATGGAGGAATCTCACATGGAGGGATGGGAATGGAGATGGAAGAATGCCTCTGTGGACATGGAGTGATGCTCGTGAGGAGCTGGAGGGACAGGAATGGAGGATGCTTTGTGTGGAGATGGAGGGATTCTCTCATGGAGATGGAGGGCTGGAAGGATGCTGTGAATGGAAGAATGGAATGGAACAACCTTGTGGAATGTGAATGGAAGAATGTTTTGGAATGTGTGGAGATGGAGAGAGGGGAATTGAGGGATGGATGCTCATAGAGATGGAGGGATGGGGATTTAGGGATCCTCAGAAGGAAATGAAGGGATGGGGATTTAGGGATGCTTGAGAGGGGTTAGAGGGATGTTCCCATGGAGATAGCGGGATGTTGGCCCCATGGATGGGGGTTCTGCACCAGGAACACCCAGGAGACACCAGCTCCTCCATGCTGTGACTCCAAGCTGATGATTCCTGCTTGGATTTTCCCAGCTGGGGTCTGGTAGCTGGAGATTATAAAGAAAATCGAATAAAGGGGGAGGTGGACAAGGAGGAGATGCTTTGGAAGGGACAGGATGAGTACCTGGAAGAAAGGTGGATGGGACTGAGGGATGTGTGGATACCTGGAAAGAAGGGCTGGAGAGCAGCAGCATGAATGGAGATGCAAAAAGGGAATGAGCATCGCTGGCTCTCAAACACCAGAACAGCTCAGCACAAATGAATTGCCAAAATGCAAATTAAATAATAATTAATACCATTAAAATCCCATGAGCACACAAAAATACTGGGGAAAATGAAATAATGAGTGTTTTCTTCTCTTCTGGATTAGATTCTGCTCTGTGAAAAGAAAGAGCATTTTCACAGGCTCCAGCACAAGTGGAATTATCCCAGTGTCACAATCCCGGCTTCCCGCTGGGATCGGGGCTGTGGATGGTGCCAAACACCCAGCACACATGTCCCAAACTGTCCCAAATGGAGAAACTGAGCTGGAGAGGGGCTGGAGCACCAAGAGAGGCTGAGGGAGCTGAGAAAGGGGCTCAGCCTGGAGAAAAGGAGGCTCAGGGGGGACCTTGTGGCTCTGCACAACTCCTGCCAGGAGGGGACAGCCGGGGGGGTCGGGCTCTGCTCCAGGGAACAGGGACAGGAGGAGAGGGAACGGCCTCAGGCTGGGCCAGGGCAGGCTCAGGGTGGATTCAGCAGGAATTTCTGCATGGAAAGGGTGCTCAGGCCTTGGAACTGCCCAGGGAGGGTTGGAGTGCCCATCCCTGGAGTGTCCAAGGAAGGGCTGGATGTGACACTCAGTGACAAGGTGGGGGTTGGGCACAGGTTGGACTCAGCGGTCCCGGAGGCCTTTCCCATCCTCAACCATTCAGTGATTCTGAGGGAGGAGGGTCTGGGGATAAGGACAGACCCTGGCTGTGGGAAATCCAGGTGACCTGAGCATGGCCCACGTCAGGAACGTGGCCACTGTCCCAGCAGATGTCCCTGTGGTCTTTGTGAGGAATCTCACAGCAGCACCTGGCATTGAGAGGAGCCTTCCCAGCTTCTCCCCAGCCTCTCTCCCATCCCCTCCTCCACTGGGATCAGCCTTAAAATCATCCAGACCTGGACAGGGCCCTATGGGAGCTGTCTGGCTCTGCCCCATGCCCTGTGCGGACAAGGGGACACGGGACCATCCTCAGGGCACCACGGCCACCAAACCCCAGCTCTGCTCCAAGAGACAATCCGCGGCCTGACTCCTCACAGGGATAAACTCCCATTCCTACAATCCCCCGGAGCTCTCCCCCCGCTCATTGATCATTCCCCAGCACACCCCGACCCCTCGCCAGCCCTGACCCATCTGCAGGGACCCGAGGCCGCCCCCGAGGCCACCGGGGGGTCCCGGGGCTGGCGGGGGGACGGTGACACTGCTGTCCCCAGGGACGGCGCTGCCGGGGCCGGTAATTGAATCTCGGGGCCGCTCCGGGATTGAGTTAAGTGGAAATGCCATTTCCAAACCGCGGAGCGCCCCGAGCTCCTTATCAGCGGCCGCGGGTCCCCTCCGCTCCCTCGCCGAGACCCCGCGGCCCCTCCGGCGCCGGGGTCAGGCGGCTGCGGCCCCCAGGGTCACCCGAGGAAATTAATCCCGGAGCCCCTTGGGAGCCTCCGCCGGAGCGATCGCACAGCCAGCGAGGGAAAAAAACATATCTCGGTTCCATTTGGGGGGAAATTAAAGCGTTTCAGGAGCGGCGGGAGCTGCTCGGTCCGGCTCCGTCCCTGGGGATGCAGCACTGACCCACCCACGGTATCATTTACTTGCTGGAACCCCCTCCCAGCGCTCGGAATTTGCTGCTGCTGAGTTGTGAGTATCCAAAAGAACAGACAGGGCCTTTCTCCCACCCCTATGCACCAAATAAAATAACTTTAATATATATATTCTATATAATATATCATGTACTTGGAATAAATATTATATATATATATTCTATATTTCCATATAGAATAGATATATTTGTATATTTTAATATCTATTTCTAGATTTTTAATGTATATTCTACATGGAAATATAAACTATATTCTCTATATATTCTCTGTATATTCTCTGTATATTCTTTGCATAATCTCTATGTATTCTCTGTATATTCTCTATGTATTCTCTGTATGTTCTTTGCATATTCTTTATGTATTCTCTGTATATTCTCTATGTATTCTCTGTATATTCTCCATTATATTCTCTATGTATTATCTATATAATCTTTACACACTCTGTATATGCGCTGTATGGAAATACAGACTATATTTCAGATTGATAGAGATATATTGGAAGATATATTCCCAATATTACTTAGGAATAGGACCCTGCCTTAGGATCTCATTAAAAAGCTGTTTAAATCTAGGAATAATGGGAGAAATCTACACCCAGCTACCCCCAGAAAGAGCTTCGGGAAAACAACCAAGAGCTCACCCTCCCTCCACACAAACTGCTCTTGCCAGGAACAGGAGGGAAAAGATGCTCAGCTCAGAACTTCCCTCCCTGGTAAAATATTTAATAATAAACTCAGAGGAGAAGCCAACTGTCTCCCTTGGATGTGGTTTTCATTTGGAAGTTAATGGGAGTTTTATTTCCAATCCAAAATTTTTTTTTTAATTTTTTTTTTTTTTTTAATTCCTGATGTATGTTTTGTCCTGATAAATCCACCCTGTCACAGCGAATAAATTCCAGCTGGGATGGACAGAGGGATGACACCCGTGTCACACTCCATTCCCCTCCAGCCACCCTTTCCCGAGGCTCCTGATCCTGGCACTTTGTTAACGGATCCCGGGAACAACATTTGGAAATGCCCCGAGCCCCACAACCGCCGCGTTAATGCGTAAATTCCCACCATGCCTCGGCGCTTTGAAATCCCGGAAAAAAAAAGAAAAACCACCAAAAAAACAAAACAAAAAAAAAACCGGGGGAAAGCTGAAATGAGTCCTGTGAAAAGGAACAGGGCATCATTAACGCAGCCGGATCCGTATCACAGGCTGCAGCAATTATTCCCGGGTGGAACACGGCAAGCTGTGAAGAGCTTTCATTACCAGGGGTGTTACAGGTCCCTCACCTCTGGCCAATCTCCCGCTAAAACGGGCATTTTCTGCTCCACGGATTCCAGCTCCATTTAAATCCATAATTGCTCTGATTGGGGGGCATCTGGAGCACGGGGAATTCATGACTGAGAAATCTATTAGGCAATAAGTTGATTACTTTTAGGCACCTTGAAGTCAGCTCGCCTCGATTGCTGCCTGGCTCAGGGGGGTGCCTGGAGGTGCTGATTTCCAGGGGGTGCGGTCTGCCCCGGCTCCCCTGTGCCTCAATTACCTTCCCGGGTCACCAAGGGGGAATTCAATCAGGGAAGGAGCCCATGGGATGCTGCTCCTGCCTTGGAAATGCAATTCCCCTCTCCAACCCACCCACGATGGATATCGGATGGGGTTTCATCATTGCCCAGGCCAAGCAGGAGGGGTTTGCTCCAGGGATAATCAGGTGTGGATCAGGAATGTTCCTTCCACAATAATTTTCCTTCTTGTTTTCCTCATCCTGTGGAGGGGTGCTCAGGTGTGGATCAGACATGATTCCTCCATCCCTATTTCCCTTCGCCTGTATCCATGTTTGGTCCAGACAAGTTCAGGTGTGGATCAGATCTAATCCCTCCATCCCTATTTCCCCTTCTTCTCTATCCATTTTTGCTCCAGGGATGTCCAGGTGTGGATCAAACATGATCACTCCATCCCTATTTCCCTTCTCCTCTATCCAGTTTTTCTCCAGGGATGCCCAGGTGTGGGTTAGGTGTGATCTCCCCATCCCTATTTCCCCTTCTTCTCTATCCATTTTTGCTCCAGGGATGTCCAGGTGTGGATCAAACATGATCACTCCATCCCTATTTCCCCCTCTCCTGTATCCAGTTTTGGTCCAGGGATGCTCAGATATGGATCAGACATGATCCTTCCATCCCTATTTCCCTTCTCCTCTATCCAGTTTTTCTCCAGGGATGCCCAGGTGTGGGTTAGGTGTGATCTCCCCATCCCTATTTCCCCTTCTTCTCTATCCAATTTTGCTCCAGGGATGCTGAGGTGTGGATCAAACATGATCCCTCCATCCCTATTTCCATTCTCCTGTATCCATGTTTGCTCCAGGGATGCTGAGGTGCGGATCAGATGTGATCCCTCCATCCCTATTCCCTCCTCTCCTGTACTCCCTGTTTACTCCACGGATGTNATGTGATCCCTCCATCCCTATTTCCTCCTCTCCTGTATTTCCTGCTTACTCCAGGGATGTTCAGGTGTGGATAAGGTGCAATCCTTATTTTCCCTTCTCCTGTACTCCCTGTTTACTCCACGGATGTTCAGGTGTGGGTCAGGTGAGATCCCTCCATCATTATTTTTCCTCCTCCTGTATTCCCTCTTTGCTGCAGGGATGTTCAGGTGTGGATCAGGTGTGATCCTTATTTTCCCCTCTCCTGTGTTCCCTGCTTGCTCCAGGGATGCTCAGGTGTGGGTCAGGTGAGATCCTTCCATTATTACTTTTCCCTCTCCTCTATTCCCTGCTTGCTCCAGGGATGCTCAGGTGTGGTTCGGGAATGATCCCACCATCCCTCTTTCCTCCTCTCCTGTATCCCCTGTTTGTGGATCAGGTGTGATCCCTCCATCCCTATTTCCTCTCTCCTGCATTCCCTGCTTGCTCCAGGGATGCCCAGGAGTGGATCAGGTGTGATCCCTCCCTCCCTATTTCCCCTCTCCTGTATTCCCTGTTTTCTCCAGGGATGCTCAGATGTGGGCCAGCCACGACCCCTGAATCCCCATTTTTCCCTCTCCTGTATCCATGTTTGGTCCAGGCTGTGGATCAGAAGTGATCCCACCATCCCTATTTCACCCTCTCCACTTTTCCCCCCAAACAGCCCTTTGGAAACCAAACAAAACCGATTTCTCTGCCTTTTTTTATCACTCTGTTGTACCAAAATGGGCACATTCACCAGAAAACTCCCAAATTTCCTCGCTGCCATTCCCACCTCCCTCCCTCCCTGGGTGAGCTGTGCATCCTGGGGTTATCCATTCCCAGGGGATGCTGCCGGAAACAGGAGACAATGCTCCATTCTCCTGTTCCTCCCCATGCCTGTATCCCAGTGCCTTCCAGGAGTGCATTAAATGATGCGATTAACATCTGTCACATGCGCTTCAGTCTCTCTTTCAGCCTCTCCCGGGGGAAGCAGCCACACGTGCAGGGAAAGGGTTTGTTTTGGTGGATTCAGCTCCTTTCTCCAAGCTCCTGGAGCATGGGGGGAGTTGAATCTCTGTGGGTGGAGTGTCATGTGGTTGGAGCAGGATGGGGGGGATGACAGCTTCCAGCCAAATCCCGCTTTTTGGGATGATGGGTTCAGCCAAAAGCTGCTCCTGGGGTGAGAGGGGGTTTGGAGATGATGCTGAGGGGTTGGAGCAGAGGCAACAGCAGCATTCCAAGATTCCTGCAGTGGGATGGCCCTTCCCTTTTCATGCTAAACCCCAAAATCACCCCAAGTCCTTTCTGGGGGTTGATGGGTGTAGATTTCTCCAATTATCCCTAAACATTTTTTAGTTAGATCTCACAGCAGGGTCCTGTTCCTAAGGGCTGATCTCCCTTCCTTTTTTATACTAAAACCCCAAAAACCCTAAAGCCCTTTCTGGGGGTAGATGGGTGTAGATTTCTTCCATTATCCCTAAACATTTTTTAATGATATCTCATGGAAGTGTCCTCTTCCTAAGAACTGATCTCCCTTCCCTGTTTATACCCCAAAATTCAAGCCCTGCTGGAAAAAATGCCCATTTCCTGCATGTTTCTCCAGGCAGGAGCTGAGCCCAGCTCCTTTAACCAACCACCCAACCTGTGGCTGCTCCCAAAAAACCCCACATGCCATGTGGACATTGGGACACACCCAGGGCAAGGCCTCCACTCCCCAAATCCACCAAAATCGACACCAGCAGCAAGGCTGGGACACCACAGGGCAGGGATTCTCCAGCATCCAGGAGACTGGGAGGAAAAAACCCATTTAGGGTGATCAACCCCTTGTGTGGGAATTTTTTTGTGAGGAGAGAGATGAAACAGCATCTTAGCAGGACAGGCAGGAGGGCTGGGATGCTGCTCCCACAGCCAGGATTCCTTTTAATTGATTTCTCATGGTTTGGTGGCTCCTGGCTTTAATTACAACACAAATGTTTGCTGGTGCAATTATGGTGCACACACCATAAAGCTGTTAGAGGGTGTCACCAGGTTGTGGCTCTTCATTTATTTATGGCCTCGAGAGGGAAAAAGAGAGATCCTGCTTCCTGCCCAGATCCCCGGGGATCAATCCTAATCCCAAGGTGGGTTTCTTTGTGGCAGGGCGGATTGGTTTGGATTCTTTTTTTCTTTTGGTTTAATATATTAAAAGGGGAAAAAAAAAAATTAAAACGTGCCTTGCAGCAGCTCGTCTGGGGGTGAAATAATCCACTCAACATTCCGATTATCAGCTAATGCACATTTGCATTAGAATGGGTTAGAAGAGCTCCCAGGATGGAGCAAGATCCCCACGGATCAGCCACTGGCCTTACACAGAAAAACCACGGATCCTTGCCCTGAGCACAAAAACACTCAGGGATGCAGGGCCAGATACAGCATAAAATAGATGGAATGTAAAATAAATGTATAGGAAAGCTGTGTTATATATAATATATTGGGAATATAAATATTGTCTATAATAAATTGGGAAATACACAATATATATAATATATTGGGAATATACATTATATATATATTATATATTTGGAATATTGGGAAAATACATAATATATATAAAATATTAGGAATATACATTATATGTATAAAAATAATTGGGAATATATGTCATTTATGTAAGATTATTTGTAATATATTCACAATATTCCTTGGAATTAAGACTATGCCATGAGATTTCACTACAAAACATTTGAATTTAGGAATAATGGGGGGGAAAAACCCAGAACTGGCCAGAATTAGCCAAGGCAGCTGGCCATGGGAATTAGCCAGGGCAGCTGGTCCTGAGCCACGCGGTTCTCCTAAAGGTTTGCAGGTGCTTCACACTGGGATGGCAATGCCAACCCCATGGAATTGTGGAAAACCAGCAGCACCCCTTGGCTCTGGCTCTGTGCCCATCTCAGCTTTAATCTCCCAGGAAATTCGGGAGCAGCGGCCTCAGCCCAGGTGAAGGGAAGAATCCGAGAGGAAACTCCCGGTGCGGAGCAGCCGCGAGCCCTGACGCTGCACCTTTCCCACCTCAGCTGTCAAAATGAAGCCCTTGCCCCCCCTGGAGCCTCGTTAAAAATGTGATGCTTCCCTAAGGCGACCGAGGGAGACATGGCCAAATTAATGAGGATGTGACAGAGTTTACAGGGTGGATTAGACTCCTCTTCCCCTGGAATAAACCTGGGGATTGAGGGAGAAGAAGGGAAGGCGAGGCTGAGGGATGGCCGGGGGTTTGGGGAGCATGTGCGCTCACCAAAAGAGCAATCCTGTCCTTGTCACTGTTAATCAGGCACAGGGACAGGCGGGAAACGTTCGGCCCTGCTGGGGAAGGATGGGAATTAAACCTCCCTGCCCCACGGATCCGGATCCGGCCTCCTCTGAATGCGCTGTGCCAGGATCAGGTTTGCAAACACGTCCTTGCAGCTCTCCCACTTCATTTCCCCATTGGAAAATAAATAAACATCATTGTTCGGGAGGGTTTTTTTTCTTTTTTCTTTTTTTTAATCTCTCTTTTTCTGCTTTTCTTTGTCCAATCTGGAAAGCAACAAATTTCCAGCAAGAAGCCGGGATAGGCTGGAGGCATCTCCAGCTGGGCAAGGGGCACCTTGTCTGTGTGAGGAGGAAAGATTTGTGCCCCAAAACCCCACAGTGCCTAAAACATGGAGCATCTATGGTCCCAGCCCAATAAACTGGGATTTGGTACCTCTGGAAGAATCCAGCTGATCCCACTGGAAATGCCACTTCCATAATTCCCACCCCCTAAAAATATAACCCCAAAGCCATGTCTGGAGGGGAGGGGACACCTGTGATCCCCTCTCCTGCCATCAACAGCATTTGAGTGGATTAGGGATTTTGGGAAAGCACTGAGAGGGTCCTGTTTGAGGGCACCTCTTTAATCCCAACTCCTTGAAACCAAAATAAAGCTCGAAACAATCCTGAACCAACCCCTCGAGCCCAAACAGCAGCGAGATTTGGGAGCCAGTCCAAGCTCTGCAGCTTAGGCCCATCTCCAAATATCTTCCAACAAGTTTATTTATGGAAAATAAAATCAGTCCAAGATGTTCACAGCTCAGGAATATTTAATGCTATTTGGTGAGAAAGTATTTCCAGCGAGGAGGGAAGCGCGCGGCTCCCCGAGCCCGGCTCACGGCATCGCACCGGGAACGGCGCCGGCACCGGCCCACACCGGCCACCCAGAGCCCTGAACTGGTCTGACTGGATCAAACACCTCCCTCAATTCATTCCTGCTCCATTAATTGGCTCTGGAGGCCGGGATGAGGTGAGCTGTGGGAAGAGGGGGTGCTGAGGGATCTCCGAGGGGAGCGCTGCCCCTGGGTGCCACCGCGTCTGTGAGGGGGGGACACCCCATAGACCTGTCCCTTTCCCATCATCCAGGAGCAGGAGGGAAATTTCCATGCGTGGGAAGGGGAGGGAAAGGCAGCAGAGTGAACCCAGATGATGCTCAGACACAGATCCCCGCCTCTGGCAGCCAAAATCCCAGGAGCCGTGGCCACCTCGGCACTGAGGTCACCCACGGGGGTCACGCGTGACACGGAGCTGTCTGCTGGGCCAGCCCCGGGTCAAGGGCAGGCCGGAGGCAGCGGTGATGGGAGTCACTTTAATAGACACCTGTCACCTGATGGGCGCGTTAATGCATCCCCCTGACCCCACAGAATGTCCCCCCGATCCCGTGGGACACAGAGGAGCATCCCCAGCCACATCCTGGCTGCCACCACACGCTGGGCTGGCACCTTGGCCAAGGGGGGGACACCAAGCAGCCAGGGAGGGAGGGACAGCACCAGGGCAAGGCCTGGACTGTACAAACAGCTCTAATATCCCTGGAAGACGTCTCCGAGTCATGCACAGGGTTGGAAATGTCTCCCATTATAATTCTGAGTCATTCGTGACTCAGTGACATTTCTGGAATGGAAAAGCAGTGGCTGGCCCAGCCCTGCACTGGGGCCACACCGCAACTCCAGGGCTTATTTCTTATTATCCTATTTCCCAAACAAACAACCCCCCAGAGCCAGCCCGGATGTGCAGCCACTCGTGGATGGTCCTCCGGGATGGCAAGTTTTGGATTCCCAGCCTGAGAGGTTTTGTTTCGTGTGGGACAAGCTGTGGGATCTGAGCCCAGCTTTGCCACCTGGGACAGAGCCAGGTGTGGTGGCAGTGGCTGGAACTGCCCCAGGGATGTGATGAGCAGTGTGGGATTTCCTAAATCTTTATGTTTAAACATAAAATCCTTAAAAAGAAATAAAAACAACCATAAAACAAATAAAAGCAACTTCCAATGCCCCAGGACTGACACACACAAAGCCAGGGTCATGCTGCCGTTGCAAATTCCTGCAGGAAAAAGGGGTTCAGGAACACTCGGACACAACAGGATTGGAATGGTCACACTGGTGTTTCCTAGGGACAGGCATTTTCACTAAGGCAGCCCTCATCGCTCACTTTTATCCTGGGAATGGACAAATCCAGGGCAGGAAACACTTGGTGAACTGATAACCCTGGATCACACAATTATTTCCCCCCTCTCTCCACGGTCCTGTTAATGCCTGTTATTAAAGCACTTGATTTTAGAGGCTGGGAGGAAGCTGCCCCTGAGGGAGGCATGGGGCCAAGATGCTCGGGGCCAGGGATGCTTGGAGCCAGGATGCTGGAGGGGCAGGATGTTCAACAGCTGGGGGACTTGGAGGATGGAATGCTTGGGAGTCAGGATGCCCAGAGGTCGGGATGCTCAGAGGCTGGGATGATTGGAGGCTGGGATGATTGGGGGCTGGGATGATTGGAGGCTGGGATGATTGGGGGTTGGGATGATTGGAGGCTGGGATGATTGGGGGTTGGGATGATCAGGGGTCAGGATGCTTGCAGAGAGGGATGCTCAGACCAGGGTGCTCAGAGGTCAGGATGCTCAGAGGATTGGATGCTTGGAGACCAGGATGCTCGGGGATCAGGGTTCTTGGAGGCCTGGATGCTCAGGGACCAGAATGCTCAAAGGCCACAATGCTCAGGGACGGGGATTCCCGAAGGCTGGGATGCTCAGAGGTCAGGATCCTTGGATGTTGGAATGCTCAGGGACTGGGATGTTCAGGGGTGAGGATATTCAGAGGCTGCGATGTTCAGGGTCTGGGGTGCTCAGGGGGTCAGGGTGTTCAGGGATCAGGATGCTCAGGGGTCAAGGTGCTCAGGGATCAGGATGCTCAGGGGTCAAGGTGCTCAGGGATCAGGATGTTCAAGAATCAGGATGCTCAGGGATCAGGATGCCCAAGGATCAGTGTGCTCAGGGGTTGGGATGCCCAAGGATCAGGGTGCTCAGGGATCGAGGTACTCAGGGATCAGGACCCTCAGATGTCAGCATGTTCAGGGATTGGGATATTCAGGGGTCGGGATGCCCAAGAATCAGGAAGCTCAGGGGTCAGGATGCCTAAGGATCAGGATGCCTAAGGACCAGGATGCTCAGGGATCAAGGTGCTCAGGGATCAGGATGCTCAGGGATAAGGATGTTCAAGGATCAGGGTGCTCAGGGATCAGGATGCCCAAGGATCAGGATGCTCAGGGGTTGGGATGCCCGAGGATCAGGATGCTTGAAGATCAGGATGCCCAAGGGTCAGGATGCTCAGGGATCAAGGTGCTCAGGGATCAGGACCCTCAGATATCAGGATGCTCAGGGATCAGGATGTTCAAAGATCAGGATGCTCAGGAGACAGGATGCCCGAGGATCAGGATGCTCAGGGATCGGGATGCCCAAGGATCGGGATGCCCAATGATCAGGATGCTCAAAGATCAGGATGCCCAAGGATCAGGACCCTCAGATATCAGGATGCTTAGGGATCAGGATATTCAAAGATCAGGATGCTCAGGGGTTGGGATGCCTGAGGATCAGGATGCTTGAAGAACAGGATGCCCAAGGGTCAGGATGCTCAGGGATCAAGGTGCTCAGGGATCAGGACCCTCAGATATCAGGATGCTCAGGGATCAGGACCCTTGCATGTCAGAATGCTCAGGCCCTGATGTGACGCTCACATTCCCCAACACCCCAATCCCTCCACACAGCGGCAGCGCCCGCGGGAACCCGGCATGGCTGCGGCAGCACCCGGCCCCAAAACACAACCAACCCCCAGACCCAGGGACTTTGGGACACCAGGAAAACCCAGCTTGGTGCTGGAGCCTTCCCTGCACATCCTGCTGTGCCACCTGCAGCCGGTGATCGCCGGCACAGCCGGGGAAGGCTCCGGCGGCGCCAGGACACATCAGAGCAGAAATAGACCCGGAGCCGTCGCCCCCCTCCCCGTCCCTGCCGCCCCCTTTTTACTATTATGTCTGAGAAGAGACGTCTCTCCTGGGTTTTTTCCCGCTGATTTAATCGCTTGGTGATGAGGGCTGCCTGGCTGGGGTACAACTGCGCTCTGGGCATCGCCAAAAGAAATGGGGGATCTAAAAAGAGGAGGAAGCATCAGTAGCAGCGACGCTGATTGACAGCGAATGAAATGGAGCGGCCAAATTCCATTGGCGTGGTTTGAAATTCCCAGGACGCTGCGGAGAGCTGATGGCTCCTTTCCTAGGGTTTTGCCAGAGCTGGCATTTGCCTTTCATCCTCGTTTAATTCACTGTTTGGAGGCTGCCACGGGTTTGTGTGTGCACGTAGTGGGGTTTTAATTGCACACTTGGCCTCGTGGAGGAGGTTTTTTTGTGTGTTGAGGTGTGCAAAAAGGAGGCAAAGACTTTCCTTGGCCACAGCTCTGCCTTGTGGCCTCGAGCCCTTGGGAAAAGTGCAATTCCTACCCTGCATGTAGGTGGTTACATGGTTTATAAAGGATTTTCCTGGAAAGACGGTGTCTGTTGGAGTTTAAACTCCGGGTGCCTGGGTGGGATATGGGTGGCATCGCTCAGGTAGGGACCCCACAGGGATCCCCCCATCCACCTGCAGGTACCCCTATCCCAAATACTGGATTTTGCTGGGGAAACCACGTGTGTGAAGGCTGCAGTCACTGCAAGGGCCAGCGTGGCTTTGCTCATCTCTCCTCTGTCCCCGCAGTGACATTCCAACAGGAGAAGACCAAAAGGTAACAAAAGTCCTGTTTGCCAAACATTCCTTCATTATTCAATGGGAAAGGTGCCAGACAGCAGCTCCCTCTCTGCCAGCAGCCTCTCCTGGACCAGCTCATCTCATGGATACCCCATGAAAAAGGGAAAGGAAAAGGAAAAGGAAAAGGAAAAGGAAAAGGAAAAGGAAAAGGAAAAGGAAAAGGAAAAGGAAAAGGAAAAGGAAAAGGAAAAGGAAAAGGAAAAGGCCAAACTCTGACCACAACCCAGCAGCCAAGCTGCTCCTGTCCCCAACCACCAGGAGCCCTGATCTCCCTCATGGCCAGCTCTCCACCCAAATTCCCAGGCTTTTCACTCCAGCTGGAAGAAATCTGGCAAATCCCTAGGCTGCTGTGACCTGCCTCTCTGTGAGGAGGGAGAACTCCCGGGAGCAGTGAGGACAGGATGAGGTCTAGCAGCTGCCCCACAAACCAGGGCAAAGTCTCAACTCTATCCTGACCCCCGGGCCCAGCATGTGCCCCCCACCCCCATCCAGGATTATCCCCCTAAAACAGCCGGGTCCAGGCAGGAATGGAACAGTTTTAGTGGAGAAAAACTGATTTTGCAAATCTGGTGGGTGCAAGACACTGCTCCCACCCCAGGGTCATCCTGGCTCCGTCATTGTCTTCCTCTGGGCTGTGAGTGATGGGGAAGGGGCTGGGCAGCATCTTAAGGGGTGCAGAATTTTTGTGGGTGCAGAATTTTGCGGGGCTGTGGCATCTTGGGGGGCTGCAGCATCCTAAGGGATTGCAGCATTTTGGGGGCTGAAGTATCTCAAGGAGCTGCAGCATTTTGGGCTCTGCAGAATTTTGGAGGGCTCAGCATTTTGGGAGGCTCTGCAGAATTTTGGGGGGCTGCAGCATTTTGCGGAGGCTCAGCAATTTGGGGGAGAGCAGCATTTTGGGGGGGCTCAGCATTTTAGGGGGCTCAGCATTTT
>VYZP01036930.1:27229-41333 GCA_013400635.1 Hypocryptadius cinnamomeus
CTCAGCATTTTGGAGGCACAGCATTTTGCAGGGCTGCAGCACTTGGGGGGCCCATCATTTTGGGGAGCTCAGCATTTTGGGGGACCCAGCATTTTGGGTGAGTGCAGCATTTTCGGGGCTCAGCATTTTGGGGCACTGCAGCATTTTCGGGGCTCAGCATTTTGGGGAGCTGCAGCATTTTGGAGGGCTCAGCATTTTGGGGCACTGCTGCATTTTGGGGAGANCTCAGCATTTTGGGTGAGTGCAGCATTTTCGGGGCTCAGCATTTTGGGGGGCTCAGCATTTTGGGGCACTGCAGCATTTTCGGGACTCAGCATTTTGTGGGGCTCAGCATTTTGGAAGGCTCAGCATTTTGGGGCACTGCTGCATTTTGGGGAGCTGCAGCATTTTGGGGAGCTCAGCATTTTGGGGGGCTCAGCATTCTGGGGGCCTCAGCAGCGCTGCTGCCCCCCGTTCTCTCCCCACTCACCAAATATTTGTTTAACGAGGGAATTCCCGCCCGTGCGGGAAGCGCGGCTGCCTCCAGCATTCCCAAAGCCTGGAAAACCTCTGGGGAGAGAGAGCCACGAGCCCTGGAGCCCCGGCCACAGGAGGTGACAATCCCTCGCGCTGGGCACTTGACCCCGTGCCCCCCGGGCTGTGCCGGAGTGACAGCAGCCACCTCGCGGTGTCCCCTGGTGCCACCACATCGCGTCCCCCCCTCGGCCACCGCCGCGCTCCGCTTTGATCCGCTGCTTAATTCCTGCTTCCCATTAATTCCTGATCAGGCTCTGAACCTTCTCGCGGAGATGCCGAGATCAAATGCGTAGTTAAGAGACAGTCGGGCCGAGGGGAACATGAAAGGGAGAAGTTTTGTTTCAGGATTTTCATCCCGGCGAGGCGGCGCCGGGAAGCGGCGGAGTCGCGAGCCGAGAGCTCCCTCTGCTCCCGGAAAAAACCTTCCAGGATTCCAAACGCTCCCAGCCTCCTTCCCCGGCCGCTCTCCAGGCCCTGCAAACTCGTCACACCCCCAGGGGACAAGCACAAGCTGCTGCACAGGGAAATGTTTGCTCCAGGGGATGAATTGTTGATAAAAAATCGGCAGGAAAAGGATAAAATGGTCACAAACCCCGTGGCACCCCAAAAATGCATCGGCTCCCGTGACAAGGGAGACCCCAGGATGTAAAATATCCTCTATAAATCACAAATATCTGATTTAGCAATTGATTAGAGACAGCCCGAGGCAAATGGCAGCACCTGGAGCTCCCCCGGGATGGGGGGAAATGGGGGAATTTGTATTTCCATCGTTTGGGGAGGGAAATAAATAAATACCAGGCCAGCAAGGGGGATCTGGGGCAAAGAACAGCTCAACACCCAAAATACAGGGGAAAATCAGGGTGCAGAAAACGATTTCAATTCCAATGAAAACGTATTTTAGTAGAGGAAGCAGATTCATCTTTGATCCTGGATCCCAAGAAAAGCAATATCCAGGGCTGTGATATCCCATCTTGCAGGGAGAATGAGTTATTAAAGCACAAGATGAATGGCTTGCAGTGCAGCTAAGTGCTCCAGTTAAGAGAAAAATAGTTCTAAACTTACTCTTTGCCCCAAAACACATTCCTCCCCCTCATCCCCGGGCCTCGGCTCTCCCCTCGGGTGAAGCTCGCTCGTGTGCCTCATTTTTTTCTGGCTTATCAAAATTCCAGAGGGGAAATTTTAATAGAAGTAAAAATAAGGTGAATTCAGACCTTATTATAGGGTGGTGATGCTTGGGGGTTTTTTTTTGTTTTTTTTTTTTTTCTTTTCTCCTCCCCTTCCCCCAACTTTAAAAAAAAAATAAAATAAATAAAATGCACATGAGGAATAAAAATAACCCGGATAAGTTCAGTTGTGGGGAAGGAGGGAGGATGTAAATGAAGGAGCATTCTCATGGAGAGCAGGGCGCCTCGCCCCGCGCCTCAGCTCTGCATGAATAAATAGGGATAAAAATGTAACACACGCAACTCCCATCCCAGCACCTCGAGAGGGCTCCTCTCCCCGCGGGCTGGAGCAGCACAAGCCACCAGCATTCCCGGAGTTTTGGTATTTAGGGGAAAAAAGCATTGAAATGGTGATTTTGGTGCACTGCCGAGCCGGTTTGGAGCCCCTCCCTCAGGTATTGAGGCTGGTGGTGCAGATCCACTGAGGACAGTGGGAAATGAGGGATTTTCCCTCAGATCCTTGGATCATTCCGGTTGGAAAAGAGCTCCAGGATCACCGAGTCCCAGCTGTGCCCCATCCCCACTTTGTCACCGAGTGCCACGTCCGGGTGTTCCTTGGACATCTCCAGGGGTGGGGACTCCAAACCTCCCCTTCCAAGGTTTAACAACCATTCCCTTAAGGAAATTCCTGCTGATGTCCAACCTGAACCTCCCCTTGGGACCATCCCAGGAGCTCCAGGAGTGCTCAGGATCAGGCCACCTCCTCCACCAAAACCATCGCTGATGTTTTCTTCCAGTCCAACACTGAATGTCATCACAAAAATCCCTTTCCTCCCAAGATCCAAAGGAAACAGGGATGCTGGGAAGTCACCCAGTGACTCAATTAATTCCAAATCCGTGCTGAGAGGCGAGACCAGCCCAGAGCACCCCAAAACCTCCTGGCGAGGCACCCGCAGCACATCCCAGCAGCCGGATTTTCCCCGGCACCACGGACTTCTCCCACTCCTTTCAACGCAGCCATCCCTGCTTTCCCCCCTCCCCAGGCAGGATCTCCCGACCCCCCCCGGCTGCCTGGCTCCCCGTTACACAACCCTGCTCGGGAGATCCTACGTGGGCAGCCGTGGGTTTTCCTGGGAATCGACAACAGCTCTCGCTGCAGCTCAGCAGAACATGAGCATCTTACATAAACAGCCCCGCGAGTTCCCCTGCGTGGGGGCTGCCCGCAGCCCCCCGGGCTGGGAGGCAACGCTGGGAGCCGCCTTTTCCCCCCCTCCCCATCCCCATCCCCATCCTCATCCTGCTTTTTTCTTCTTTTCTCCCTTTAAATCAACCCAAACCCTTGTGGGGGAAAAAGGCAGCGCGCGCGCGAGAGAGAGAGAGAAATGACTCAAGTGTTTTGTAACTTGTCACATTCGGAGCTGCAATTTGGAGGCAGGAAGGAGGGATCCAAAATAGTCGCCCCAACCCCGGATTGTATAACCGAGATCCCCCCCACAGCCCCTCCCCTCCCGCCGGGGAAAAAAAAAAAAAAAAGAAAAAAAATGGGAATTTCTGCTGGAGATGGCAGCTGGAAAAAGAAAAAGGCAGGCGAGCTCGGGGTTGTTACAGCGCAGGAAGGAGCCCCCAAATTGGGAAGAATTACTCATCCATGGAAAAAAGGCTCCTGTGCTGGCGGGGAGGCACCAGGAAGATGCTGCAGGGGAGGAGGGAAGGCTCCCGGGGAGGATGCTCCGAGCCCAGGGGTGAGGCTGAGCTCCCCGGGATGCTCCCTGCAGTGGGAGGTGATGTTTGGCAAGTGCAGCTGGAGCGGCAGAGCAGGACAGAGCAGGATTCCCTGCCAGGAAGGGACCTGGCAAGGGCTGCTGAAGGGCATCTGCTGCCAAAATTCGGGCTCGGAGCAGGCTCGAGGCATCCCAGATGCCAGAGCCGGGCTGGGAGATGCTTGGATAATCCCAGGGGAGGGTGGCAGCAGGGTCAGGGTGTGTTTGCCAGGCAAACACCTCTCCCACACCTCCCTGCCCTCCACCCAGCACCTGGCAATCCCCAATTCCCAGATTTTTCAGCCATTTTTCATCCAGCAGCTTGTCACATCCCAGAGAAACCCAGGAGAGCCTGGCTGCTCCCAGAGCCCTCTGAAAATCGGGGAGAGCAACACCTGCCTGGAGTGGGGGGAGTGGCGGAGCAAAGACCCCCCCAGTACACCCAGCCCAGTATTCCAGAGGTCCTGGAGCCTTTCCCAGCCCAAAAAATGTCCAAGGTCAGAGCAGGGAAGCTCCACAAAACCAGGAGGAGCTGGGAAGATGAGGAGAATGCCAGGAAGATGAAGGGGAGCTGTACCCAGCTCCCCGATAATTAAACACAATTCCAAACCCCACAAATTCAATTTTCAAGCACCAGGATCATCGGGAAGAACCTGCCTGCTGCTATAAACCCTCCTGCCCACCCAAAATGCCATTAATTCCTTTTGAAAAAGCCCAGGTGGGTCCAGGGCATGTCAGGAGACACCACGAGGGTGACAGGTCCCCTTGGGGCTCATTGATCTGCCATCGATCACCCCGTGGAAGCTCTGAAACCCAGATGGGCTCCAGGCTCTGCGGGGGCAGCGCTTCCTCAGGGTCTCCTCAAAAATAAATCCTGGAGTTGAGATGAGGGGAGGGATCTTTGCAGCTTTTTCTCCAGTGTCACCTTGGCTAAAGGCTCTGAAATTCCAAGTGCCCGACGCCCACACTGGCACACCAAAGCTGGGGCATGCCAGGAAAATCCAAAGATGGGGCAAGGGGACAGAAAAATCAGGTTGTTTTCAACAGATTCGTCTGTTTTTACAACTCAGTTCGGCTCTGCAATTAATAAAATTAATGTAAAATCTATACTTTTTATGGCAGACCCACCTGGCAGGTGCATCCCTGCAGTTTTGGGATTGACTGGTGAAAATAAAGTGGATCTAAAGCACTTGCCCATGCAATAAACTGAGACAAAAAGCAAAATTCCCAACAAATTCCCAACCATAGCACGATCACACCTTCCCCAGGATATTCCACTGGAATCCTGGACAGCCCCTGGCACATCCCATCCCCTCAGACACACCAGCACCGATTCCCACTGGTTAATTCCACACAAAACATACATCTGCGGGAGCCACACAATTATCTCTGGGAGCGAAGCGTTGATGGATGGAAGTTTTAATTACCAAACCTTCTCATCCTCCCCCATGCACAAAAAGTGCATTTTCTGGCATGTTTATTTAATAATAAAACACGGCCAAATTCCACATTGGTGGAACACGTGCGCGGGGCACGGGAAGGACGAGACGAGCTGAAATCTGTTTTGTCACCAGAGCTGGAAATTTAAGTTCCTTTGATCTCTCTGCCTCCAAAGCTTCTGGGGAAGGAGAGAGGAGAGAGCAGCGCACAGGGAACGTTATCCCAGGGTGTGGAGGGGCTCAGGGATGGATCCCAGCTCCTGCCTCCGCATGAGCCGGGGTTGTGGAGATTGACAGCTTCACTCCCGCACACGTCCCCATCCCTCCGTGTCCCCACAGAGGAAGGAAAGCACAAGCCTTAATTCCCATGGACAGGGCTAAAGGGTGCCCCTGTCACCCATCAGTATCATTTAAGGCTTGGGAAGTGCCCAATTCCCGTGGGGAATGCCCGGTGGAGCTCCGTGCTCATATCAGTCTTAATTTCATGTGGTCCTTCACACCGTTGTCTGCTCCGAGCCACGCTTCCATCCCCTGGCAGCGGGACACGGCTGCTGCCACGGCTCGGGAGCCACCCTCTGCTCCAAAACCTGGCTGGCATCCGGGAACAGCGGCGGCTCCAGCCTGTTGGAGCCCGGTGTGATCGAGGTTACTCATTCCCAGCGTAAAGACGTGCGGAGGTTGAGGTTCCCCCCCTCCCCTTCCTTCCTTTCGCGAGTAAATCCTCCAGCAGGAATTTTCCCCCCTTCCTTGGAAATTCACAGCCAACCTGCTAATGAGTCTTTGTGAAACTTGTGCCTTCTTACCTCTAATTTTACAGCCTGTTCGGATTTGAGCTCTGTGGACAGCCTCACATTTGGTTGGGAATTATAGGCTGAGTGGCTGTTCTCTCCTATTATTGTGCTGTCAATCTCCTATTAGCACATTATAATATGCTACACTGAATGCATCTGTTCTGTAGATCACAAGTCCTAATTGTCATTTGTTGAATCACTTTGTCTTATATGATTGTTAAGCAATTATTTCACCCAAAGCAGCTTAAACTTTGATTACTGTATAGTGTTTACAGGGATCAAAGGGAAAAATCAGCGGCGGCTTCAAACATTTTTTTGCTGTGGAAAACGAGGAGCGAGCGGGGGATGCCGAGGCACGGGGATGACCTGGAGGTGCTTCCCGGCCTCCTGCCTCCGGGGGAACGATGTTTGTCCACGGTGGGTAAAGGTCCAGCGAACGGGGAGGCCGGGAGACGGATGTGAAGTGACATTCCTGCCAGGATTGCTCATGGAACGAGGCTCTCCTGGCGTGTGGCACCAGCTGCCCGCCGGTCCCCTCCGCTGGGACCAGGGCCCGGTGGGGGGACAACAGCCCCTGTGATGTTGTTGAACCACTCCAGCCGTTCCCATCAAGGGGAAAAACCTTCCTGCTCCCCAGAAGGATGGGAATTAGAGCAGTGCTTGGCTCAGAGGGGTCACATCCCGGATAAATCCCCCATGGAAGCGGCGGCAGGAGGTCAGCAGAGGACAGGGCTGAGGCAGCATGCAGAGCCCTCGGCACACACATTTATTTTGGCTTCACCACCCCGCTCCAAAGCCCTCAAAAAGGCCCTCTGGAAGCTCAGATCCCTCACACCATTCCCCCTCTGAAGTCCGGAGCGATCCCAGGGCATGGGAACCCAACCCAGCAGGGAGGGGCTCATCACCGGGGGCTTGGGCTAATCCCGGGAATCTCGGGCTGACAGCAGCGGGGAGGAATGTTGGGCCATTGTTTCTGAGGAGCCCAGACAGGACTGAGAGAGGGAGAAAACCACGCTGGTGGCTCCTCAGCTCCAGACGGCTCCATGAGCCAGCAGGGATACACAAACTGTCAGAAATCTTCTGCTTCCAACCATCTTCTCCAGCGAGGCGTGGATGGAACCTGAGTGCCACAAAAAGGTCCCTCCCCAGCCAGCTGCACGTCCCCTCCTGCCACCCCTGCAGCACCTCCCGGGAGGAGATGGAACAAAGCTGCCCTTTGCCTTTGTCAAAATAAATGAATTTCCTCACACAAATGAGTGCCCAAATAATGGGAACACAAAACTCTTTATGAATCAGGCCTGTCCCAAGCCAGCCCTGTCCCCAGCCAGGCCACCAAGTGCTTCACAAAAGGGGAGAATCAGGGAAAAGAACCAGAGTGGACGTTCTGTGGGTTCTTGGGAGAAGCTCCTTCTCCTGCTCTTCCCTCCCCGGTCTCCCATTCCCAAGGGCACAGCTCCAATTCCCAGGAGCTCTCCAGCCCCACCCCTGGGTGCTGCTCACAGGTTTAGGCACAAAAAGCTCAAAGCCAGCCCTGAGGGTCCCATCCCGTGGGTCACACAGCTGGGGGGGCTTTTCCAGCTGCCTTCCCAGCCCCTGTTCATCCCAGCTTGGAAATGCCTTTATCCCAGAGAGCTGAGGAGCAGCAGGAAGGAGCTGAGCTCAGGGATGTGCAAATTGGCTGCTTGCAAAAACAAGTTTTAAAAAGTTGAATTTGGGGTAGAAACCCTGAGAAAAACACTTTATTTCTAGATTTTGTCGTGAAAAAAAAAAATCCAATTCCTTCCTGTATCCTACAAAAGTGATGGCACAGCCTAAAGAAGCCTCTAAGGAAGTTGTCAAACCTTGGGATGAAAACAGATCTGGAGGAGCAGGTAAAAGGTAGCAGCTCTAGCACAGGTAAATTGCTTTTTAACAAGGAGACAAGGCCCATCCCTGGCATCTGCCGTATGTTTTTATAAAGCCCAGAAATATGTTTTTAAGAGGCCAGTAAATAAAGTTCCTATCGATTTGATCTCCAGTGTAATCTGTTTTTCTGTCTGCCACCACGAGTGGTAATAAAAGGGAATCAGGGGACGCGGCTTTGGGCTAATGCAGCGATCCATCACCGTCGGGGGCTTTGCCACGCTGCACAATCGAGAAACTGCCCCAAATTGGTGCAAAGGCCAATTTTCTTTTCCAATTTATTTTTGCTTGAGCGAAGCAATATTGAGGCAGGACAAGGAGGACGCGTTTCCCGTCCTTCCAGATGTTCTCCTGCTTCCCTGGGCTGGGAAAGGGCCTCCAGCAGCTCCCAGGTTGGGGATTTTGGGAAGGTGCTGTGGGTACTTGGGTGTTTGGGGTTTCGAGGTCAGGTCTTTGCCGTGGGACCCACAGGGGGATTGGGACGTGCTCAGGAGAGTTTTCCAGTAAGGATTGAGCATTCCAGGGCTGATCTCCCATGGATTGAACATCCTGAACGCTCCAGGGATGCATTTCCCATGGATTGAACATCCTGAACGTTCCAGGGCTGATCTCCCATGGATTGAACATCCTGAACATTCCAGGGCTGATCTCCCATGGATTGAACATCCTGAACATTCCAGGGATGCATTTCCCATGGATTGAACATCCTGAACATTCCAGGGCTGATCTCCCATGGATTGAACATCCTGAACGTTCCAGAGCTGATATCCCATGGATTGAACATCCTGAACGCTCCAGGGATGCATTTGCCATGGATTGAATATCCCAGAGCTGATCTCCCATGGATTGAACATCCCAGAGCTGATCTCCCATGGATTGAATATCCCAGAGCTGATCTCCCATGGATTGAACATCCCAGGGCTGATCTCCCATGGATTGAACATCCCAGAGTTGATCTCCCCTATATTGAACATCCTGAACATCCCAGGGCTGATCTCCCGAGAGATATTCCCAGATCTTTGCCCACCAGGACAGGGCAGTTCAAGGTTTTCCAGGTATCCAAGCCATCCAGAACCACTCTCCTGTCCCTGGCAGTGCATCCCTGACTCCTTTCCCTGAGCCTATTGCTCACCGAGATGCCCCCACACACAACAGGTGCCCTCATGGCACTGAAAATTGCCCCAAAATGGTTTTTTGGCAGTAAATTGATGTTTGGTAAAGCTGGCTTCGACAGCTCAGTGTTTAAACATGACAAAATATTCAAATCCACCCTAAAATGATGCACTGAAGTCCCCCAGGCCAGATTTTGCTGCCGTCAGAGCTCAGCTTTGCAAGATGCCACCCCACTTTCAGCTCCTTCACCCCAAACCATCAATGTTCCCTGCCCTGAGGAGCTGCAGGGACAAACCTTGGGCACAAAGGTGACCCCAAACTCATCCCAAATATCTGGGATGAGAATGGGAAACCTCTCATTCCCCCCCCACCCCTTCAGAAAACTGATAAATATTTCTAGAGAGAAAAACAAACACTCTGCATTTGGCTTTTTTGGTGGTTGTTTTTCTTGAAGAGACAAAGTGTTCCACAGAGAGCCGACACTTCCTACACAAGTTTGCATCCTCAAACCCCGAGATTTTCTGCCACGGATTTGGATGGGAAAAGCATCTCCAGCCCTTCAGGCAGCCCTCCCCACCCCATCCAGGATCACCGAGCTGGAGCATCCCACTGGAGCACCACAGGGAGATGGAGATCTCCTCGCTTTGCCAAATTTTCCCACTCTCATTTGAGAATAAATTAGGAATAATCAAATTTCCTGGGTTTAGAAATACCCACATAAAGCATAAAAACAACTCTCATGCCGCAGCTCTTGTTCCCCACTCGATTTAGGGTGAGCTTAGGAGGGAAAAAGATTATCCCAAAGCATCCTTAGAGGTTCAGGAGTATGAAAATCGCAGGTAAACCAGAGGAGAGGCAGTTCTCTATGAGGAGTTTAAGGACCCAGCCCTTTCCCAAAATGAACTCCTGCTTTGGACACTGCAGCTGGATCATTCCCAGCTGTGCAGAGCCAGGGAGGCATTTTTGGGGAAGGCCAGAGGAGAAACCCACCCCAAACCCCAGGAAGCAGCGGGGCCCCGTGTCCTCAGATGCCGCCTCAGCTCAAGATGTGCCGAGATGTCTTGGAAGGAAACGGTGCCAAATCCATCAGCGGAGCCATTCCCGGTGCCAGCGGGAGCCGCCGCCCGTGCCAGGGGCTCCCTGGGGACCTGCCACCCCCGAGGCACAGCTGGAATTCCATCCCAAAATAAACAGGTGCCACCCCCGAGCTCCCAGCTCAGCCTTCCCTGCTTTTTGGGGATTCTGGGATGCACAGCCCGCATCCCACTGGCACAGCCTGGCAGGGTCTGGCTCTCGTCCCCAAAATCCTTCCCACAGCCGTCGGCAGCAGCGTTCCCTTCCCGGAGAGTCCCTTCCCTTCTCCCGGCCCTGCTTTGCTTTCCAGGACTAAAATTAAAGGAAAAAACAACTGCCCACATCCCTGGGAAACTTCAAACTCCTGGAAAGCCGGGGATAGGTCTGCGTGCAGCAGCCTCTGCCAGGAAGGAGGATTTTTTTTGGAGAATCAGACATCTTTAAGGAAAAGTTCTCCTTCCAACCATGTGATCCGCAGGGGGAAGAGACTTCCCAGACGCCGGGGAAGAGCCAGAAAAACGGATTGTTCACACTCCGAGGTAACGCCAGCAGAGCCGACTTCTCCCTTAGCAGCTCCCAGCGCTGGAGCTGGCCATGGAATTACAGAAATTATTGGGATAGGGAGGTTTTTGGGGTACCAGCGAGGATTCCACCGGGATTTGGGAACGCTACGAGACGATGCCGCATCCTGGGACAGATTTGGGATCACAGCAGGGCACGGCGCGGGGTGTCCCCCAAAATACCACAGTGTCATCCCATTTATTGTCCCCTCCCCGCGCTCGCGGCACCCTCAGCACAGATCCCGGCGCTCCCAGTTCCTCCCAGTTCCTCTCCCAGTTCTCCCAGTCCGGGAGGCGCTGGAGCTCGGGCAGTTCAATGCTGCCACCTGGTGGTGGCAGGAGGGAACAGCAGCACCGGGATTCCCCCCAACCCCGATCCCAAATCCCATCGGGAATACCAAATCCCAAATGCCATCGGGATCCAAAATCCCAAATGCCATAGGGAATCCCAAATGTCATCGGGATCCCAAGTTCCATCGGGATCCCAAATCCCATCGGGATCCTAAATCCCACCGGGAATCCCAAATCCCAAATGCCATCAGGATCCAAATCCCAGATGCCATAGCGGATCCCAAATCCCAAATGCCATCGGGATCCAAAATCCCAAATCTCATCGGGATCCCAAATCCCATTGGGAATCCCAAATGCCATCGCGGATCCCAAATGCCACCGTGGATCCCAAATGCCACCGCGGATCCCAAATGCCAAATTCCATCGGGATCCCAAATTCCACCGCAGATCCCAAATCCCAAATTCCACCGCGGATCCCAAATCCCAAATTCCATCGGGATCCCAAATTCCACCGCGGATCCCAAATCCCATCGGGATCCCAAATTCCACCCCGGATCCCAAATCCCAAATTCCACCGCGGATCCCAAATTCCACCGCGGATCCCAAATGCCACCGCGGATCCCAAATCCCAAATCCCATCAGGATCCCAAATCCCAAATTCCATCGGGATCCCAAATTCCACTGCGGATCCCAAATCCCATCAGGATCCCAAATGGCACCGCGGATCCCAAATCCCAAATGCCACCGCGGATCCCAAATGCCACCGCGGATCCCAAATCCCAAATTCCATCGGAATCCCAAATGGTACCGCGGATCCCAAATCCCAAATGCCACTGCGGATCCCAAATGCCACCGCAGATCCCAGAGTCCAGTTGACTAAAAAAATTGTGAGATTAAAATCCGCGGTGGAAAACTCTAGATTGAATTTTTTGGGGGTTTTTTTAATTTTATTTTTTCTTTTTTTTTTGGCTGAGCTGTGGCAAAAAAAAATGAAACCGCGACAATGAAGTGAAAAAAAAATCCAGTGTTCAGAATGCACCAAAAATGAAGTGGTCAAAGTAGAGGAAACAAAATTGAAATGGCAAAACGTAGCAAAAAATAGAAATATTCAGTGGCCACAACATGGAAATAAAATTTATTAAACTTTTCTCCATGTGTGGCCACTTGATTCCCGTTTTTCCTACATTGTGGCTATTTAATTCCTTGTTTTAAATAGTCATGATGGAACACAAAATTAAATCATTAGGAGACTGCAAATAGCAAAAAATTAAATTATTAAGTGGCCACATGTAGCAGAAAAAATAGTTTAATTTCTTTGCTACCTTCTGGCCACTTAAATGGTCACAGTACATAAAAAATTTAATTAATTGTTTTAAAAGTTAAAGTAGGGGAAATTATACATGGCTGCATTTATGGGGGAAATAATGGTTACAATGCAGCAAATATTCTAAATTGAAATATGGTGATATAGTGAAAATAATTAATTAAATGGCTACAGTGTGGCTGGAATAGCTGTAAAATGTGTGCGATGTAGGAAAAAATATATTTAGTAAATGGTCTAAGGAAAAAATATAAAATATAAAAAATATAAAATTAAAAATACAAATGTAAAAAATAAGAATATAAAATATATTAAAATAACATATAAAATAATAACAAAATATAAAGTAATAACAAAATATAAAGTAACAACAATATAAAGTAACAACAATATAAAGTAACAACAATATAAAGTAACAACAATATAAAGTAACAACAATATAAAGTAACAACAATATAAAGTAACAACAATATAAAGTAACAACAGAATATAAAATAATAACAGAATATTAAATAATAACAGAATATAAAATAATACAATGTAAATATAAAATAGAAATATAAAAATATCAAAGTGGTTTCAGTGTAAAAAAGGTGATTTAATGGCCACAGTGTAGGGAAAAAAAAATAAATTACAAAAAAAATCACAAAAAAAGGCAATTCCATTTATCCACAGCTCAGCCTCCAACCAAACCCTTGGATCAATGAGGAAAAGTGGGAAAAAAGCTCCCAAAGTCCCCCTGAGCCCGGGAAAAGCCAAAATGGGGCCTCACCTTCTTGGCCCAGGGGTAGCGGACGCGGGGCTTGCCCCACTCCTGGCTCAGCTTCTGGCGGTAGCCGTGGCACTTGGGGATGTAGGAGCAGCTCACGTCGCCCACCTCGGGGTAGATGACTTCCAAATCCCCCCTGGAAAAAGGGGACAGGGAGGAAAATGAGGCTGGAGGTGGGAATTGGTGCCAGGGCAGGCTCGGGGTGGGGTTGGGAATTCCGGGCAGGAGCTGCTGGGATAACGGGAGCTTAGAAATTATTATAAATTCCTTCCCTAAACCTGCTGAAGAACATTCAAATTCCTGCGCTCTTTGTGCATTCTTCAGCAGATTTTGGGAAGGAATTCCTGGCTGGGAGGGTGGGGAGGGGCTGGGATGGAATTCCCAGAGCAGCTGGGGCTGCCCCTGGATCCCTGGCAGTGCCCAAGGCCAGGCTGGAGCCCCCTGGGACAGTGGGAGGTGTCCCTGCCATGGCAGGGGTGGGGTGGGATGAGCTTTAAGGCCCCTTCCAGCCCAAACCATTCCAGGATTCTTTGATTTTATTTCCCCATCCCTCTGTGGATGCTGCAGGAACAGCCCTGGACACTGGGAATTTGCTGGGCAGGAGGGCCTGGAGGGACAGGGAATGGCTCCCACTGCCAGAGGGCAGGGATGGATGGGAAATGGGGAAGGAATTCCTGCCTGGGATGGAATTCCCAGAGCAGCTGTGGCTGCCCCTGGATCCCTGGCAGTGCCCAAGACCAGACTGGAGCCCCCTGGGACAGTGGGAGGTGCTGGGCTTGGAGCTGGATGGGTTTTCAGGCCCCTTCCCACCCAGACCATTCCAAGACTCCATGGAAAAGCAGCCTCCTCCCTCTGAAGCTTTCCATGGAAAACTTCTGCCATCCCTGACACTGCCAGAGTCACTTCCAAAGCCTCTGCACAGCAGGCTGGGGAATAACTCCAGGTGCCCAGATGTCACCCTGTTCTTTTAAGTATTTTTAAGTCTTCTGATGTTTATATTCTTGTAGTGAAGTTTCTCACACACTTTTATGTAAATAATTATTGTCTGACATTCCTCTCTGGAGGAGGAGAAATTTGATAGATTGTTGGTTTGGCCAGTGTCATTGGAGAGGTGGCACTTTCATCCTCCAGTCCACTGCCACTTTTGAAAGTCCATAAATATTGGAGTCAGGAAATAAACTACTTTTTTTTTTTTTCTTCTTTTCACCCCGGAGTTCCAATGTCCACATCATTTTATTTCGTGTCCCATTGCGACACCCAGAGACATCCCAGGTCCAGGGAAAAGGAGGAAAAGAGCCCAAACTCACAGCCAAGGGGACACTGGGATGACCTGTGTGCTGGGAGGTGACACAAAGGCAATGGCCAGGCTGGGCAGGGGACAGAGGCCAGGCTGGGCAGGGGACAG
>VYZP01036930.1:41435-56686 GCA_013400635.1 Hypocryptadius cinnamomeus
AGCCAGCACCCCCCAGCCAAAGCAGCTCCAGCCCATCCCAGTCCTTGTCTGTGGGATTAGGGGTTCTTTTAGAGATGGGGTAACTGAGAGGCACTTTAAAAACTTTTATTCTATTTTTAGTCTCATGTCAAGGGGGAGACAACACAGATATAATTCAATTTTTATATATATTTTATATATATTATATATTAATATATATTATATATTCAATTGTTATAATTCATGCCATTGCAAATAGAAGCCAACTATTTTTTAATTATAATACATTATAAACATTTTTTGGCCAATCAGCTTTTAACATACCATACTGTAAATGCTTTAAAGTTAATTATCTAGAATTACTCCTTGTGAGTTTTACTATAATGCATCTTTCATAGTTCTATTTCTCAAAAATATTTAGTTTTATTTGTAAGCCCATCCTTTGAAACTTGTTTCTAGTTGTAGTTCTCAACAAATCTGTCCTATATTACGGTATTTCGAAGTCAGTATTCCTTATCTCAAGGCTTGCATGCAGATGCAAACCTCAGTTTTCTCTGAGTCAAAAAGAACCGAATCCAACACTTGTCCATCATTTCCTCCTCCAGCTCCACAACTTTAATCCCATTTATTCCAGAAGGGAGCTGTTTCCTGCTGCCCCCTCTGCGAGGAAATCCCAGCAGGGCTCAGATCCTTCTGAGCAGTTTCCCCCTTCCCCCAAGGCCGGTGCTTGGTTCCCCTCCACGTGGCACCTGGAATGTCCCCACGTGGTGACACCGAGCTCCGAGAGGGGACAGAGTCCCCATCTCCACCTGCTGCTCTCCCAAACACGATGGAAAATTGGGATCGGGGGTGGTTGTGGCGTGTCCAAGACCATCCCCGAGGACACACGTCCAGCCAGGACACCAGGACACGTCCCCAACCCAAGGCAAGGTCCCTGCAGGGGAACCTCGACCCAGCCACCCCCTCCAGCGCTTCTCCCACACGGGGACAACTCCGGCCACCCCTTTTTAAGCCTCGAGGGGGACGAGGGGACACGGGGCTGGGTCCCCCACCCCCCCTGCCAGCCCTCACCTCCTGGGGAACCCGGTAGCCACGGGCCACCAGAGAGCCACTTACCGGGGTCCTGGGGACAGCCGAGCGGCTCCGAGGCAGAGCCCGGAGGTTTGAGGTTGCCGTGGAGATGGTTTCCTTGGAAGGAAGGGACAGAGGGACTGGGAATGAAAGTCACAGCCCAGGGAAGGGGCAGCCAGCCGCTCCGAAGCTGCCGAACGGTTTTTAACCCCCGGGCAACCGCCCCAACCGCCCCAACCGGCCCCGGGTCCTGCCCCGGGTCCTGCCCCGCCGGCTGCTCGGGGTAATTAGGAGCGCTGCGAGCCCAACTTTGATTAGCCCGTCTCGTGCACTGCCTGATGGGCGCCGGGGAAGAGGCACACGCGAATAAATGCGATAAAATAATAGTGGGAAAGAGCCCGGTGTGCTGGGATCACAGCGGCGAGGGGATCATTACATAACGGAGCTGGGGCTGCACGCTCGGAGAACACGAGCGAGCCCGGCGAGAGAAAGAGGCGCCGGGCTTAACTAATTAGAAACATTAATGGATTGGGAATGATCGGGAGCTTTTAGGGGCTTAATGGCTCCCGTTCCCACGCTGCCGAGATGGGCACAGCCCGTAATTAGAGCC
Source organism: Hypocryptadius cinnamomeus (assembly GCA_013400635.1). Lineage (NCBI taxonomy): Eukaryota > Metazoa > Chordata > Aves > Passeriformes > Zosteropidae > Hypocryptadius > Hypocryptadius cinnamomeus. The sequence goes on from VYZP01036930.1 coordinate 43,096, forward strand.
CTGAGTCAGGCTCTTCCCAGGAGTGCCGGGCGGGCTGAGTCAGGGGCAGGGTTTGCATCCTCACGGTGTCACTCGGATGGGGGATATGGAAAATTCGGGGTCCCCAGCACCTGGGCAAAGCTGGTGGTCAGCAGAAAATGCCCAGAAATGTGGCCATGGAATGGTGAGGAAGGCAGGAATTTCCTTGGAGAAATGGGGATGTGGCTGGGAGTTGAGCAAGAGGCAGGGCAGGGAGTTGGGCACCGGGAGAGGTGGAGATGTGGACAAGGAACTCCTGGTGAAACAGGGAATGGGTTGGGATGGAAGGACCTGAAATCCCATCCAGAGCCACCCCTGCCATGGGCAGGGACACCTCCCACTGTCCCAGGGAGCTCCAGCCTGGCCTTGGACACTTCAGGGATCCAGGGGCAGCCCCAGCTGCTCTGGGAATTCCATCCCAGCCCCTCCCACCCTCATTCCTTCCCAATATCCCACCCAAATCTCCCCTTTCCCAGTGGGAGCCATTCCCTGTGTCCTGTCCCTCCCTGCCTTGTCCCCAGCCCCTCTCCAGCTCTCCTGGAGCCCCTTCAGGCCCTGGAAAGGGCTCTGAGCTCTCCCTGGAGCCTTCCCTGCTCCAGGTGAGCATTCCCATCTCTCCCAGGACCCTTCCCTGCTCCAGGTGAGCATTCCCAGCTCTCCCTGGAGCCTTCCCTGCTCCAGGTGAACATTCCCAGCTCTCCCAGGATCCAGAGGGGCTCCAGCCCTGGAGTAGCTCTGTGGCCCCCAGGTCTGGCTCAGGATCCTCTCCAGTCCCTTTGGAGTGTTTTTTTTTTTTTTTTTGGGTGATCCCTTTGCAGAGCTTCCCCAAACAACACCAAGAACCCAAAATGGGATGAACTCAGAACAGGGAATTTTTTTTTTCCCAAGCCCAGAGGCTGAGAAAAGCCCTTTGCAGAGCCAAAATCAGCCCCTTCCATCTGGAGACCTGTCACAGATCGTCCCAAAAGGGTTTTCCAATGGAAAAGGTGCAGGGGGATCTCCCAGGGATGCTCAGGAAGCAAAACTCATGGGAGCAACAATTTTACATTTTTAAAAATGTAAAACTTTACAATTTTTCATCTTCCCATGTAAGATGAACCATGACTCCTCCCTAAAAAAAGAAAAAAGAAAATAGTTTTTGGGGTTTTTTAACAGGGATTTTATTTCCTCCACTCAGGAGACAGAGTTCAAAGGGCAGCAGGAAACTTGACCAGCTTCTACCAGGACGAAAAATCCATGGGAAAATGCTGCCAGGGCCGGACACCCTCTGCTGTGTGATGCTCCCGAGGGGCAGAAAACCACTGCAATATTTAATTTTTAACCTCTGTGGTCTCCAAACCCAGGTCAGGGTGACTCCAGAGCTACTGGCTTTGCTGTCCCTGCCACATTCCTGGAAAACCCACCCCAGGGATGGACAATTTCCACCGGCATCCTCCTCTTCCTCCTCCTCCTGCCTGTCCTGACTGGGAGAAGCAGGAAAACCCTGACAGAGGCTGCAGGCAGCAGTTTCCCCTCTGGAGAAGGATCCTGCTGTGGGAAAAGGCAGCTTTGGTGTCAAACCAGCTCCTGGGGTGGGAGGAGACGAAACCTCAGGTTTGAGCTTTTCTGTTTTTCAGGTTCTGTGCTGCTTTAGTGTGTGGGTCTGAGGTTCACATCAGGGGATGGTGAGCTCTCTGCACAGAGCAGGGAGACAAAACAATTCCTGCTCCAGCTGGGCACCAAGGACAAATGATCCAAATCTCAGCCCAAGAGCACAAACAACGTGGGCTGGAGAGAGAAAAACAAGCAGGATGGGAGTGCATGGGCTAAAGCTGGAATTGGCCAATGAACTGCAATCTGCACATGGAGCAGAGCTGATCACAGGGAGAGACCCCGGGAGCACTCGTGCATTTTGGGACCATTTTGGCTCATCTTGGGTTCATTTTGGGACCATTTGGGTTCGTTTTGGGTTCACTTTGTGGCCATTTTGGTTCATCTTGGGTTCATTTTGGCTCATCTTGGGTTCATTTTGGGACCATTTTGGTTCATTTTGGGTTCACTTTGTGACCATTTTGGTTCACCTTGGGTGCAGCCCTGGCTGGGCTCTGGTGCTGCCCAGGGTGGATCCATTCAGGAGATCCTTTCAATAAATCCCTGCTTTATTTTTCTGCCCAGCTCTGTTCTAATCCAGCCTTCCCAGGGCATCAGACCCGAGCCCAGCTCCTGTCCCGGCCACCCCAGGGTGTTCCCAGTTCCCTGTCCTGACTAAACCCTCTGGGACTGCAGGAATCTGGTTTTTCCAGCTGGGAAGCCTCTGGCACCTGCTGGGTGTGATGTTCAGAGCCCAGGGAAGTCCAGGAATTCCCCCCTCATTCCAAAGCGGGATGAGAAACAAAGAGATGCTGCCCAGGGCTTCAAAATTTTCACTTTTTTTGGGTAAAACCACCATTGAAAACCTGTTTAAAACCCCTCAGCTCTCCCAGCTTTCATGGGGGATATTTCCCAATATTCTGGAAATAAAATAAATCATTATAAAAATAAAATAAATATATAATATAATTAAAAAAATAAAATAAAGCTTTCAAAGTAATCAGCATAAGATTAATTTAATTAATCAAATGAAGGAATCGATGGAATAAAATTACTGCAGCCCCAACATCAATTCATTTGGGAGCAGATATTTAAATAGAGATACAAAAATAAATATATTTTGCATTTGTATCTCCAGCAAACAGCTCCAAAAGCTGCTCCAAAGCCTCTCAGAGCTGACAAAACCACGAGGTACCTGAGGAAATTATTTTCCTGTTAATATCAGAGATTAAAAAACTCTTAATAAAAGGCAACCACCTGAAGGCAGGGAAGGGAGGGAGAAGTCTGGGGCTTGTTTCAACAGCAACAAAGCACCTGTGAAAGCCAAATCAGCCGAGCTGGGAGCCAAGTTCCACCTGGGCTGAGCCATGGGGCCACAAACGGGGCTTTGAGAGGGAAAGGAAGGGGCAGAGGAGGCAAAACCCCCAGCCCATCCCACCTGGGCACTCCCCATCGCTGCCAAGGGGCCACAATATTCTTCAGGGGAGCTTTAAGATCCAGCTGAGGCAAAAATAGAAAATTTTCGAGGCTCCCCATGATCATCAGCTGAGAGTGAGGAGCTCTCAGAGCTCCCCCACAAGTGCAAAGCCTCCAGCTCTTTGTTTATTTAATGCGGAACCGTCACTTCCTGAGCTGAGTTTCATTTAAAAAGTTCATTAAAATCTTGTTTTTACTTCCCAGGAAAGCATTGTTTGGAACTTCCCCCCGGAGCTGGCTTCCTGTTGATGTGGAACCCAGATAAACCAGTTCCCACCTCAGCGTTTCTGCTCTCCCTGCTTTATAAAAAAGGCCATTTTGCCATTTTCTTGGAATTTTCAGCTTGCCCCCATCCCATTTTGTTGTGGCCTCAGCTGTCCCCAGCAGGGACAGGGAGGTGACACAGTGCCCAGGTGTCCCCAGTCCTGTGGGGTTTTTTTGTTCTCAATTTCAGGCTGGACAAAATTTTTAAGTCACCACTGAAGCCACTAAAAACTCAAATCCTGCCTCAGCAGTGAGCCAAAGCTCTGGAAAACAAGGATTTATTCTGCTTTCCACCAGCAGAAGTATTTCTGAGCAATAAAAATGCTCCTTGGGCTACCAACAAGACCCACAAGCATCAGCCCAGCTCTTCCTTCCATAATCCAGCATTTTCTTCTCATTCGAGAAGAAATCTGAATATTTCCAGGTGGCACCTCCACGCCCCTGAGCAAATCACCTGAGCAACTGCAAAAAATCAACACCAACAGGCTGAAAAATCACTAAAAAAATGTATTTACACTGCTGATACCGAGCAGCAGGGCAGCAGGAAGCCAGGCACTTGGCAGAGCCTTGGTGGCCGGGGGAATTCCCTCAGTTTTGGCCTTGCAGGAAGCCCATTTTCCAGCCTTTTAACTCCGCAGCAACCAGAAAAGGAAACAAAACCCACATCCTCTCTCCTCACTCAGCAGCTCCAGCTGTGCCCTGCCTTCTCTGTGCCTCTTATCTCCCTCCTCCATGGGTTGTCCTCACGTCTCCCTCCTTCCCCGAGCTCCAAGCCAACAACCTCAAGGTCGCCTTCACCTTGTCCTGGCCAAGCCCCTGGGCAAGAGCTTTGTGAATCAAAAACCCCACTTGGCCCAGGCCACGCCATAAATTTGCATCTGAAGCGATTTGCGGGGCAGGCTCTGCTCCTTGGGGAATTTTTAAGTGGATTTGAGGGATGTGACAGATTTATGGGGCTCCGGAGTTCCCCTGGGTCTGTCCAGAGCCACGCTGGGGGCAGGGGTTAAAGACCCCACAGCATAAAAGGCTGAGCCACATGTTAAAGGGAATTTTGGGTTTTTCCAGCATTAATAAGATGCTGGGGCAAAATCTGGAGTGAGGGGGTTGAATTTATCCCCCCAAACCCCTCCTGTGAGCCGCAGGCTGGAACAGCCGAGCTTTAGACACCGAATGCAGATCCCTGGTGCAGCCTGAGATTACGAGGGGAGGATTTCTGGCTTTTCCCTTTATACCTGCCAAAGCTCCAGCGCTGAACTCTCAGCCCCCCCTGGCCCATTTTCCTGGCCGGCAGCTGTGCCTGGTCGAGCTGGATTAAACCTTGTCACCAGGAAGGTCACGAGTGACCGCAGGGGACAGGTCAGAGCCCCGAAAAGGGGGTTGGAGCCACAGCACCCCCTGAGCAGGAATCTCTGCGGGATCAGGGATGGGATCCACGATGCTGTTTGCCTTTGGAGCTGGCAGAGCTCGGCAGGAGGAGCTGCCAGTGCAGCACAAAGGCAGCAGCAGAGCTGCTGGACCCCCAAATCCTCCCGTGGCAGCGCCCCCACTCCTCTGACTCAGCCGGGTATCCCAGCAGCCGGCAGGAGAAGAGGAATATCCGATATTTGCCGGGGAAAAGCACGCAGCTGAGCGAGTCCCCCGAGCCTGGCAGCAGCCCCCAGAGCTGCCCCCTTCCCATCCCAAACCTCAGGTCCAGCAGGAGCAGGAATTATCCCAATCCCATCCCACCCAATCCCGTTCTTTGCGGCACCCCTGGGATCACAGGATTTGGGATGCGGCCCCCACCCCATCACCCCCACACCCCAATTCCAGCCCCGCGGGGCGGCTGCCCCATCCCTGAACTCCTCTGGCACGTTCGGGGGGAGCTGCAGCCCGGGGGAGGTGACCTTGGGGACAGCCGGGAGGGGATGTGCAGCGCGGCACAGGCACACCTGGCACAGCCCCCCGTGCCACGGCAGGTACCTTGTGACTGCTCCTGCCGGAGCTGCGGCGCTTTCTGGGGAAGGGTTTCTATTTTGGGCAGAATGTTTTCACTTGGCCTATATTAAGCACATTCATTTCGCAGTCACAAGGCAGCGCAGAGCGGTGCGGGAGCAGCTTCTGCTCCGGCAGCAGCTCCGCAGCCTGGCAGCTCCCCGATCCCAGCGGTGCTGGCACAGCCCAGCCCAGCCCAGCCCGCTCCTCTCCCGGTGCTGCCCGATCCAATCCCGGTCCCATCCCTCCGTTCCCACTCCGCTGAGCCCCTCTGTACCTTCCCGGCTCCAATTCCTGCATTAAGCACTCCCCACTCCCGGCTCCTGGAGCCGGGAAAAGCCACCGGGAATTGCTGCAACACCGACACGCGACTGCAGCTTGCAGGGAAAGCGTTGAGAAACCCTCAGGTGTGACCTCTGCCAACCCCGCCGCGCTCCCCAGGGATGCTGTGTGGGCGCAGGGATCGGGATGGAAGCATTTCCACCTTTTCCCTCTTTCCCTCCCACTCTCCTGGGCACCGCGGCCTTGGAAAGGAGATGGATCTCTGCCCCGTGCCTCGTGGACGCTCTAATTGTGATTACAGCCCTTCAGCGATGACAGCAAAAAATAAACAAACACCTCTTCCAGGTGCCACGGCCCGGCTGGATGAGGCTCGTGGGAAAGCCCTGGGGCAGCGGGATAATGAGGAGCCGGGATGAGGAAGGAGCATCCTCTGCTCTGACTCAGCTCGGGCTCAGCTCCCACGGGCTGGGGTGGACGGGGAGGGTCCCAGCGCCCACCCTGCCGCTCCCCTGTGCCAGCCGGGTACCGGGACCCGCGTGGAATCCCGGCTGGCCGGGCAGGGGTGGGCTATAAACAGCAGCGTTCCGCATTCAGCCTCCGTGAGGCTCTTCCCTCCATCCCTGCTTTGTTTTCTCCCTCTTCCCAAGGCTCTCCGCAGCCTGGCACGAAGGGCAGCACAGGCTGGACGCTTCCCTAAATCCTGCAGGGAAAACCTGGAGCTGGAACAGTTAAATTGGTTCAAATCCCCGATGTTGATGCATTTATACCAGATTAACCTTCGCATCAATAGGCTCCCAAATCACACTGAACTGGCTTAACCCTTCCCTAAATGGGTTTAACTGGTTTGCAGCAGGGGCTGGTAGAGCTTTAACGAGCTCACAGCTGAGTCCCAGCGGTGGTGCTTTCCTGGGAAGCCCTGAGCCCCCTCATGATCCCCCAAAACCAGTTTGGGGGCTGGAAGGAGGTGAGGGCACTTCCCATATTTGGGGGGGATCCTTCAGCGTGAGCATCTTTTCCAGAACATTTTCCAGCTTCTCCCCTGCCCAAGCGTTTTTTCGGCAGCCCCTTTGCCCCCTGGCTCTGAAGTGGACCCCAAAATCTCCCCTATTTACAGTTCCTCACACCAGCAGGGTCACATCCTTTACACCCCAAAAAACCCTAAGCTGCAAAGTGACAGAAAACAGCCTGGGGTCCCCAACACAGCCAGCCAGGCCCCCCTTTCCCACCTACCCCTCTTCCCAGCACCAGCATCCCCAGCCCCAGGGCAGGGCTGAGCCTGTGCCCAGCCGGCTCTGGCAGAGCCCCAGGGCTGAGCCTGGAGCCAGCGAGGGCTGAGATGCCCCCAGGGTGATCATTTGGGAGCGATTTGGGCGAGATTAGGACCATTTGCAGATGCTCCGAGACGCGGCTGCAAACCCGCCCTTGCTCGGGGCGGGGAACGTTTCCCTTGCTCTGTGACCCTGCAAAAAAGGTTCTTTTCAGTGCCTCCCACCAAATCAGGCGGAAAAATCGCCCAGAGTTCCCTCCCTAACCCAAGCCGGAGCGAAGGGCTGTGCCTGCAGTGAGGCCAGAACATCCTGGAGGTGCGAGAGCCCCGCTGGGTGCCCCGCAGCACCTCGGGGTGGAGGTGAGCCAAGCGCTGGCCCCGTGTGTGCCGAGCTGCACGTTCCTGCTCTTATCAAATCCATCGGGATCAGCTCCAGCGGCTCCCGCTGCCAGCGATCTCCAGCGAGGGGAACAGCCCGGGAGGAGCGCGTCCGAGGGGCTCCTCCTGCCCCATTATCCCATCGCCTCCCTCCTTTCCCACAGAGTCACCGCTCGGTCCCACTGAGTCACGCTCGTGCCTCCTTTCCGTGGCCCGTGGCCATTTCCCCGGTGCCTCGGTTCCCATTGACTCACCCACCCAGAGCTCGCCCTCTCTTTTCCAGTTCCCACCCCGGGCATTTCTGGTCACCCGGACTCACCTGGGACCTGCCTTCCTTCCCTGCATCCCTGAGGAGCGTCGCAGAGCGGGACCCCCAGGCCGGGCAGCTCCTAAAATCACCTTCCAACCTGTGCAGAAGTGCTTTTCCCAGGCCTCAAGGCTGCAGGGAATTTCCTTTTCCAGGAGCAAAGGATTCTCCCCATTTCTCACCCTGGCTGGCATCTGCTGCTGTGGGTTTTTCTTTCTGATTGTTTGTTTGTTTGTTTTTTCCCACAGATCATGGGAAAATTAAAAGCTTTGCAGAATTTAGATGCAATCAGTGCCTCAAACATATTCCTTCACACTTCCCATCCATCCCTTCCTCCATCGTGGAACCATCCCATGGTTCGTTTTCTCCAGCTGTAGAAGAGGAAACATTTAGGAACGAGTCTGAAATACTTGGGAACTGCAGGAAAATGGGTTTTTTTGGGGGGCAGCAGAGACGCGGGCCCCGGCGCGTGCCGGCGCACCCAGAGCCGGCCTGAAGGGCTCCGAGTGGAAAATTCCTGTCCGTTGAGCTGGGATTGTGGTCCAACAGGTTTTTAGTCCCAGCCCCTTGAGTTGTGTCAGTGCAAAAACTCATCCCTAGGGCATTTGTTTGGATCACATGGGCGAGCGTATAAAAATGGGTGCTGCCTGTCCAGGCTAGTTCGCACCTGGAAAGGGAAGGCGGCGGCTGGAGCGGAGGGAAGAGCCGGGACAGAGCAGGGCAGCGGCGCTCAGGTAACCGCGCCCCGGGCAAATCATCCCCAGGGAGCGCCCATGGGGCATGGAGCGGTGAGGCTTTCTCCGCCGGGAGTTTGTGGGGGAATGCAAAGGTTCTGAGAGCTGGGAAATGGGGGAATTGTGCGGGAGAAGGGCTGGATCCTGCCCTAGGACGGCTCCAAGCGCCCCCGAGGCGTTTCCCTGTGCCCGGGGGTGATGCAGCCCCTCCGGAGCGGGTGGCATTGCCAGCTCCTCCTTCCCTCACGACCCCTTGGAGCTGTCGAGAATTGGGGTGTGGGACCTGTGGGGCGCCTTGGTGGCCCTCAGGGCGGAGAAGAGGCTGCTCAGGCAGAGCCACGTGTCAGGAGACACCGAAATGTGCGGGCAAAGAGTTTTCCAGCGCGGAATTCGGCCCCGCTCTCCCACGGCGAGGGGAGATAAAGCCGCGGATGAAGCCGGCGCCTCTCCCCGAGGGCTGCTCGCTCTTTCGGTCACGGCTGCTGGTGGCTCTGGGCACGTCAGCAGCACAGCCCTGCAGCCAGCGAGGGCTGGGTCACCTCCCCACCCAGCGGGGCAGCGGCAGAGGCAGCGCCGCTTCCCTCGCCCTCGGGGTAGGAATTGCCTTTGGGGACCCGGGAGCCGTTTCACAAGCCAGGGCTTGGATGAGGAAAGAGGGAGATCCTCCTGCCCCGGGGCTCCTGCCTGCCCCCAGTGCTGTCACCCCCATGGATGTCCCTCTTTTCCTGCTGTTCCCTCCCTCCCTCTCTCTCTCCCTCCCTCTCTCTCCCCGCTGGGATCTCCAGAAGTTTTCTCCCCACTCAGCTTCTCCTTGTCTGCTCTCCATCTCTACTTGGAGACAGTTGCTTGGAGACAGACTCCTGGTTCTTTGATGTTTTAATCCCTTTTATTTTTTAATGGGGGAATAGTGGGAGACGATGGCACGATGGGTGCCACCACACTGGCTGGGAGCAGAGTCCAGGGAAGATCTGACACCAGAGGGAAAGGTCTAAACCAAACAAAACCAGCATTTCCCCCTCAGCAGGAAATATCCAACCCCCCACCAAGCCCCCCTAGGCTCCGTGCCCAGAAACAAGTCCTAGGAGGGTCCCATTTTCTCCGTTCTCGCCCCAGGCCCCCACCCAGGTGCGGCATGAGAATGAATTCCTTGGCTGGGGGTGGCTTGGAGGGTTATTTTCCTTTTCTGACGAAGAGCCCAGGCTGGTTGGCAACATTATCCGCCTATTTTCTGCACTGCTCTCCGTAGCAAGAGAAACCAAGAGAAAAAGGGAAACAGAGAAGCCACAGGATGCACCGTTATAAGAGGAACTTTCCCCAAAATAGAAGCTTTTCACAGTTTTTTCACGAGGCGTCAGCAGCTCTTAATGCTGTATGAAACTGTGAATCCTGCCTGGAGCAGCAGGCGGGAGCCTGTCAGTGCTCCAGGCTGCAGCTGCAGCCTTCCCCAGGGTGTGGGGCCGGCTGTGCCCCCCAAAACCTGCCTGGGGTGTCGGGAACCAGCAGCTGGAAGCGCAGCCTCGGCTGTGATTCCATCCCAGCAGCTCTTTCTGCACCCCTGGGGTGGTAATTACAGCACATCCCAGCTGGAGGGTGCAGAAATCCTGCACGGATGGATCGAGACCTTGAGTTTCGCCCTGACCTGGTTTTTAGCTGCAAAAGATCCGTCTGGAGAGCCCCAAATGTTGATTAGCTCAGCGCTGGGGCGAAGGGATCTGGGCTTGTGTAAGGAGCTGCGTTTTACAGGAGTACAGGCTCCTTCTGGGTTTAAATATTTATGAGCTGAGTGATGACTCCCTGGAGTTCTGCAGCCCTGTCCATGGCAGGGTGAGCTGTCACCCGGGCGGTGTCAGGTGGCTGATTCCAGGGCTGGGACATGGGATCCAGCTGGGGCAGAGAATTCCTGCATGCAGGGAATTACCAGAGCCCCCCAAACTCCTGGCTCTCAGACAGCCCCTGCCGCTTTGGCAGGGCAGACAATGAAAGGTGCAAAAATGTTCTTTTTTGCTTGTTTTAGACCTTTCCTTCTGGTATCAGCCGTTTCCCAGGCTCTGCTCCCCACCAGCGTGGTGGCACATCCCAATGTGTCCTTTTGTCCCCACTGTTCCCCCATCAAGGTTGGGTTCTGCCATTTTTGCAAAGTTCTGGTTGAAGATTTCTCCTGGCTCCAGTTGGATACTGAGCCTGTAAATGCCATTTTTTTTGGAGCTGCCACCTCCCTCCCTGGCTGCTGATGGGCCTGGGGGCCCATGGAGTGCTTGGAGCAGCTTGGAGCAGCTGTCCTGAGCAATCCCTTGCAGCCTCATCCAGGAAGCAAAACTGCAGCATTTGGGATTTTTAGAGAAGCAAAATGGAGGGGTGACCCTTGCTGCTCCTGCTGGTGAATCCATGGATGGATCCAGCACCGTGGTGGGTGCCTGGAGCCCACCCCCTGCCAGGAGCCAGCACTCTGCTGCCTTTGCCAGCAGCAAATCCCAGGCTGGACTCTGCTCTTGACGTGTGCAGGATGCAGCGACGGGGAAGGAGGAACAGCCCCTTGCCCTGCCTCGCTCCAGAGCCTTGGCCAAAGCCACCATGCCAGGGGACTCGGTGTCCCGCTGGCCACCCCAGGAGCCAGGCACTGCCCAGGGAGCTCAGATCCACAGGGAAGGCTCTTAGCCCAAGGGTGAGGTGTTGGAGAGGGGGTGGGAGCTGGGAGAGCCTCGCTGGGGCTGAGGGGAGGTTGTCACTGTGGAACCTTCAGAGCAGGGGACAGGTCTGAGCATGTCCCACGTTTTGGCTGATTCGTAGGGTGGCATGAGGAGGCCAGAGCTGGCGGCGAGACATGGGGACAATGGGGACACAAGGGACAGCTCTGTCCCCACACCAGGACGCTGCTTGGACAGCCCAGGACTCACCTTCCCAAAACCCTTCTGTCTCCAGGGTCGGGAGGTGACACCGACTGGGGAGGGGGTGGCTTTAGGACGTGAGTCCATGTTTGGGGGGGGTCTCACAGATCCCTGTGCCCTCTCCTTGCAGAGCCTGCCAAGAGAAAGCGATGGAAAGCCCAGGGAAGGGCAGCCCTGCTGGGAAGATGACAGCCATGGCTCACAGCCTGTAAGTATCTCCTGCTGCCTCCTCCCGCCCCTGCTCCTGGCACTTTTCCTCCGGTCACTTTCCCCGGGGACTTTGCTCTTTGCTCCCATCCCACCCACGCCACAGCAACGCCTCCTTTCCGTGGATGAGGTGGAAAACAGCAGAGAAAAGGCAAAGGCAGGGTCCTGGTGCTGGGGGCTTTGGGAATGTGTGGTCTGGGGTTTTTGGGGTGTCCACCTGTCCTAAATCTGCTTTGTCCAGTGAGGGATGCATTGCTTTGGTCTGTTCCAGCCTTTCAGCCCCTTGCAAGGTGAATGATGCTGGATTTGGGGGCAGGGTGGGGGGCAGAGTCAGGAAAGCTGTAGCAGTTGCAGAGCATCCATGGAGCATAAGGAAAATTTGGTTTGGGTTTGGATTGCTGCATCCTGTCCCCAGCGAGGCTGGGCAGGGTCCTGGCAGCACCTGGGAGGGGTGGAAATGCCCCGGCTTTAAACTGGAGAGTCATAAATTTTACTGGGGCTGGAGCAATGTCCGCTCATATCTTGGATATCCTGAGGGCTTCTTCATTCCTGGCTGGGGAGCGGGAGATGGAGAGAGGAGGATGCTGTGGGGTGAAAAGGGGGTTGGTGTGACCCCCAGAGCTCAGCCTTGGGCGTGGAGTTGGGACCATGGAGCTGGACAGATGGAATTCCTTGAGGACAGGTTCAAGAGGCTTAAATTGGAGAGATGGGATTGGGAAGCAAAAGGCCTCTGAATCACAGCCCTGCCGGAGATGGCAGTGCTGCAGGAGGGGGGTGGCACTGGGCAGCTGTGCCATGCTGCGCCGTTCCATGCCATGCCAAGCCGTGCCACAGCATGGGCTCGCTGGGGAACGGTCAGCTGAGACTTGTGTTCCTCCTCCCTCGCAGGAGAGGGGCTGTGAGCAGCACCCAGGCGCTCCACGGCTGCTCCCGACCCCTTTCCCCCAGCCCGTGCCCACCTCGGTGCCTCCATCCGCGGGCTCTCCTCCCGGGAAACCTTTTCTCCCGGGAAGGAGGCCCGTGTGAGCTCCGCAGCCGGAGCGTTCCGCCTGCGGGTGACAATCGTGCTTTTGTTTTGCCTGGCTGCGAGAGGGGCAGGCGGGAATTTGGCTGCCCAGAAAGCTGCCGGGAACCCTTTCTGCCACAATTAAGCACCTGCTACAAGAGAGCAAATAAGCCAAATCATGCGGCTGGCAAACAAGCTTTACGTGTTCCTTCCCCGTGACCCACTCCAAGAAGCAGAAAGCTCCAGGCTCTGCGGCTCGGCTGCTCGCAGCTCCCGGGGCAGCGATTCCGCAGCTCCGCCGCCGCCTCCCGGTCCCGGCGTGGGCACCGAGGCAGCGCCGGGAGCTGCCTCTCGCCGGCTCAAAACCCAAAAGAGCTTTCCCCTCCCCAAATTAGCGGCTCCATCTCCTTCTGCTATGGAGAGACAGATCCCCGTGCTGCGAGTCCGGTGAGGCGGGGGCCGGCGGGCCGGGGGGGCTGCGCCGGGCGAGGCGAGCGCTGCGCTTTGCATCAGTGTCAGCCTGGCACGGGCCTGACCCGAGCGGGACGGGCTCAGGCCGTGCAGGGGGCCGAGCCTAGCGCGGCTCCGCGGCGGGGATGGGCAGGGAAGGCGGCTGAGCGCCTCGGGAAGGGATGGCGAGGATCACATGATGCGGATATACGGGGTCAGAGCAGCCGGCGGTGCCCGCCGCCTTCCCGGCAGCCGCGCTGCAAAGATGACTCGGAGTTTTTGTGTGTCCTGAGGGTTCAGATTTCGGGGAGCTGCCCTGGGGGTGAGGACAGGGCTGCAATAAGCCCTGTAGAGAAGGGTAAAAAGGCAGGACTGCAGTGTGTGGCCTGTCCTTGGAGGGCACGGAGAGATGGAGCGGCGTCCCCCCTCCCCACCCCCGCGAGAAGCCCTGAGAGGGTTTGGGGGTGTTCCGGGGGGGCTGTGGGGCTTGTGAGGGGTCTCCTCCACCAGCAGCACCACACATGGCCCAGCTGGGAGCTGGCACCTCCCGAAATTTGGGGGAGGGAAGGGTCTCAGAGGGATGCAGGAGAGGTGCACCCCTTCCCCAGATCAGGATTGGGGGGCACGGGGGGTGGGCGGGGATCAGATGCAGAGGAAGGATGGAGGTGAGATTTGGGGGGGGATGAGGGTGTCATCCTCCCCTATGGATGCCACAGAGGATGGAGGGCAGGGCGGGAGGAGCAGGGGCAGGGCGGGGGTCTCATGCAGAGGGGG
>VYZP01036931.1:0-66353 GCA_013400635.1 Hypocryptadius cinnamomeus
CATCCCATGGATCCCATCCCACTGCATCCCACTGCATCCCATTGGATCCCATTGCATCCCACCCCATCCCATCCCACAGATCCCATCCCATGGATCCCATTGCATCCCATGGATCCCATCCCATGGATCCCATCCCACTGCATCCCATTGCATCCCATTGCATCCCGTTGCATCCCGTTGCATCCCATCCCATCCCATCCTATGGATCCCATCCCATCCTATGGATCCCATCCCATCCCAGGGAACGGGATTGGGCTGGAGGGTGCTGAGGGATTTCAGAGCAGTGCCCCCACACTCCTCCACCCCATTCCCATTCCAGCTGGATCCCAAATCTGCTTTTCCAGCAGTGTTTCCAAAGTTATTCATTAGGGAGAGCGGGGAAAGTTATGGGGAATTTGGGAATTTCTGGGCAGCTATTCCCACCTGTGCCAGGGTTTTTGTGGGATCTGGCTGCTTTTCCCACTGAGGGAGGCCTGGGAATGGGGAAATCCTTCCTAGGGATTCCCAGGATCTGTGTGGGTTTAGGAACTCAGGGATCCACAGGCCTTGGGAAAAGGAGGGGAAAACTCTCCTGCAGCATTCCAGGGGCTCCGTGGTAGATGTTTCCTTGGAGAGAGGGGGAAGCAGGGAAAATCTCATTTCTAGGTTTATAGATATTAAAAATGAGGATTTTATAGGGGCCTTGTCCAGAGATTCCAGTGCCAGGAGGGGATGGGAATAAACTGGGATCTGAGATGGTTTGGGAATGGCCACATCCAGGTTTTTGGTGTTCCCTCTGTGCCCAGTCCCTCGTGTCCAGGGATGCCTCTGATCCTCTTTGGTTTTCTACATATTTTATAATTTAGAGACGTTTCATTATTTAGAGACATTTTATTTATTTATTTTATTTGCTTACTTATAATTTATTTATTTATTCTTTCTTTATTTATGATTTATCTGTTTCAAATTTATTTCTTTCGAAGTTATTTCTTTTGAATTTATTTCTTTAAACTTCCTTTATTATTTCCATATTTACATTTATTTTATTACTACCCCAAATTCAAGGGATTAAAGGGAGATAACCCTGAACGGCTGGAGCTGCACAAGGAAATGATTCCCAGTCTAACCCTTGCACAAGACTGGGAATTTTCCCAGTTTAACCCTGGTATAAGGAGGGAATTTTCCCCAGTTTAACCCTTTGATAAAACTGGTATTTTTTCCAGTTTAACCCTGGCATAAAACTGGACATTTCCCCAGTTAAAGGCTTCGATAAAACTGGGGATTTTCCCAGTTTAACCCTTGCACAAGAAGGGAATTTTTCCCAGTTTAACCCCGGCAAAAAAATTGGAAACTGGAAAAATTCCCAGTTTAACTCTGGCACCAGAAGCTCTCCTGGGATATCTGCCCCTGACTCCAAGAGTGAGAAATTCTGGATCCCTTTTATCCACAAAAATCCAAACTCACTCCTCAGGCTCCTTAGATCCAAAGTCCCCCCTGCCAGATCCAACAGCCAGGGAATGACTAATTCCCCCATTTCCTCCTTGGAAAAATGGGAATTGCAGGGCCTGGAGTGATTCTTTGGTGGGATGGGCTTCAAATCCCACCGAAGTGGGCCAAGTGGCCAATCCAGCCCAGTGGATTTTCCAGGGAATCCTTTCCCCAAACACTCAGAGCAAGGTGGGGGGGACAATTCCCACTGTTCCCTTGGATCCTTGGGAATTAGGGTTTGATTCCCAGATTTGCATCATTCCCATGGATTTCTGCCACAGCTTGGGATGAGCTCAGATCCTGAGGAAGGATCCACCCTGCTCATCCCGTTCCCTGTGCTTTGGGAACAGCAGGAATGCAGGCCCAGGCCTGGGTCCGCGGGAGAGCTTCCCTATAATCCCAGGGAATCCCATCCCAGTTCCAGAGGGGCCATGTGAGCGTCTCCACATCCACATGACCCCAAAGAACCTCTCCAGCTTTTCCCCACATCAAAGGATCACGAGGTGCAGAAATTCCGGCCCTGTGCTCCGAAGCTTTTCCTTGGAAACTCAGATTTATTCCAGGAGCAGCCCCAGCCCCACTGCTGGAATTTGGGATGCTCCAAGGATTCTGGAATCTCCCATCATCCCAAAGCTGCTTGCAAGAGGAATTTTTCCCTCTCTGCAGCCTTTGGAGGGCAAGGGGAATCCTTCAGCGCATCCTGGTTTTGTTTGGGGTGATGCAGTAAAATGTGGGAAGTCTTTCCTTGGAATTCTTCCCTCTGGAGAACTCCATTCCCTGTCCCAGCCTTGCATCCCTCTCAGAGGGAATTCGGGCACTTTTGTTTTGCTTCCCCTTCTGATTGTATCCATGAGCAGGGATTCAAGGAAGTGGGAAGGAATGTGGGATAAAAGGAGCGTTTGTAACGTTGTTGTTTTATGGAGCCCCTTGGGAATGGCAGGGATTGGAATGTTTCTCCAACAGCTTCAAATGAACCTTTCCAAATGTTTGGATGCTTCCACTGTTGGGAATCAGCATCCTGGGAAGAAAAAAAAAAGGGGGATCATCCATTTAAACTGCTGGAGTTTGGGCCAGAAATGGTCACTTTTAGGCATCAGCTCTGTATTGGAGGGAATTTTTATGCAGTTTAAGGATCAAATTCTCCTTTCCCTGGATTTTTAATTTATTTTCAGAGGGGGAACATTTCCCTTCTGTGGGAGTTGAAATTCCTGTTCTGGATAAAAATCTCTTCTGTCCTCTCTCTCCTGGTCACTAAAGTGACAGAGGGCAGGGAGAGAGGGGATTTTGGGAAGGAATTCCTGGCTGGGAGGGTGGAGAAGGACTGGGATGGAATTCCCAGAGCAGCTGTTGCTGCCCCTGGATCCCTGGAGGTGCCCAAGGAAAGGCTGGATGGGGCTTGGAGCACCCTGGGATGGTGGGAGATGCTCATGGCAGGGGTGGATTGGGATCATCCTTAAATTCCCTTCCATCCCAAACTTTCCAGAATTCCATGGCAAACAGAACCGCCTCATCTTGGTGGAGAGGAGATCCGAGGATGAAGAATTCCATCCCTGCTCTCCTTCCCTTGGCTCACAGCCCCAACCATTGGGAAATCACCCGAAATATGGGAAAAATTTCCCCTTTTTTTGTTCAGTTGTCATTTCCTTGCTGGTCCTCGCTCTGATGTTCTCCAGCAGCATTCCGCACTCTGGGAACAGGAATTCCCTGCAAAAGTGGGACAGGATGAGGGAAATTCCCGCGTGTTTCTCATCCAGACTGGGAGAACTTCCAGTCAATTCTCCTGAGAATTTGCTTTCCAGCATTTTTGTTGTCTGGACTGGGAGAAGAGAAACATGAGGAACGAGGGTTGAGGGGGGTTTGAGGCCATGGATCATCTTCTGGGATCATGGAATGGTTTGGGTGGGAAGGGACCTTACGGATGAACCCATTCCATGGGCAGGGACACCTCCCACTATCCCAGGTTGCTCCCAGCCCTGTCCAACCTGGCCTTGGGCACTTGCAGTTTTTCTTCCAGTGGATCATTCCTTCCTTCCTGCTTCCTTCCTTCTTTGATTTTCCGGCTCCATCTTCCAAAACAGTTGGAATTTATCCATTCATTGGAGTAATTTATCCAATTTCCTGGCAATTTGCTGCCCCAAAGCACCACCTGAGCTGTGAGGTTTTGCCCTTCCCCATTGTTGCTGTCCCTGCTGCTCATCCCAGTTTCTCCATTCCAGGGATTTCTCCACACCCTAATTAGAAAAGGAGCATCTGGAACCTCCACATTTTCCTCCAGATTGGAAAAGTATTTTATTCCCTCTTTTTAAAATTATTTTCCCTTTCCCCCTCCCCTGCCTCGATGTCCCTGTCCTCACTCAAATTATTCTTTCGCTTTTCCCAAACTCTGGCCAGAATCCACAGTAAAACTCCAGAGGCAAGCTGGAAAATCCTTTGGGAACTGTCAGGAACGAAAACAATTCGGGAAAACTCATCAGGAGCCAAGTGCCAGCCTGGGATGAAGGAATGGGAGCATTTTTCCAGTGGGAGAAGCTCTGATTAGGGGATTATCCCTGGAGCGAGGTTGATCCCAGCCAAGGAGCTCTTTCCCTGCTGCCAGGGAATCAGGCATGGAAAAAAGTGGGATAGAGCCTTAGCAGCTTTGCTGGATCATCCCAGGGTTCAAACAGCTGGAGAAGCCTGGAGAGAGCCGGGAATCTGACTCCAAACTTCTCCGTGAATCTGGGAATGGGGATTCTGTGGGATGGGCTGGTTTTTCCCATGCCAACAGCACCAAACGCAGCCTTGGGATCTGCCAGGACCTTGCACACTTTGGTTGTGTTCAGTTGCTCCTTTGTGAGAAATCCCCATTTTTTTGATGAGCAATCCCAAATTTTTGCCGTGCAATCCCAATTTTTTGGTGAGGAATCCCAAATTTTTGACGTGCAATGCCAATTTTTTGATGAGCAGTCTCAATTTTTTGATGAGCAATTCCAATTTTTTGATGATGAATCCAAGTTTTTTGATTATGACTCCCATTTTTTTGGTGATGAATCCAAATTTCTTGATGAGCACTCCCGATTTTTTAAAACACGGACACAAGGATGAGCTCCCAGCATCTGGGAATGCTCCGATCCAGGAGGAAAAAGCAGGATGAAAGCAGCTGGAATCACCCCCACCCCAACTGCTCACTCCGATAAGGGGACGATGAAGGATGGGATTATTTTTTACCGTTTGCGCTCGGAACCTGTTCCCTGGGATCATAAACCGGGATTTACTGCCTGGCCCTCATAAAGCCGCGCTTATCCGTTGGGCCGAGCCTGTGGGAGCACGTGAGGCCTGTCCCAAGCTGCCTCCGGGGCAGTTTTCCCGGGAGTTCACAGTCCGCCGGAGCTCCGATAAGCGTTCAAAGGTGATGGCCCCAAACCTGCCGGGGCTACCGGGGGCAACAAGGTCCCTTTGTGGGGCTGCTGCTGGGGCTGGAGCATGGAATGGCACCTTCATCCCATTCCCAAGCATTCTGGGAGGATCCACAACCTTTGTCCCGGCAGATCTGCTTCTCCATCCTGGAAAAATCAGCCCTGGAGAAGGGATGTCCAGCCCTGGGCGGTTTTAGGCTGTTGGGTTCCATCCTGGTTTGGGGGAAGCTTTTCAACCTGGGAAAGAATCTGTGAAAATCATGGAAAATGCCACAGGGAAATGGGGATTTGGGACTTTTCCTAATAAAGGGTTGGAGCACAGCACTGAAAATTCCAGGAGTGCGAAGCAAAAGAAGGAGGTGGCTCCTCCCAGGCGGGTGCTGGAGATGAGGAACCCCTTGCACAGGATTTTGTTTGTGTGGATTCCAACTGGGATTAGATAAGGAAAAAAACATTCCAGGCTTTTAAAGCCTGGTGAAATGTCTGTGCCCTGGGAGGTCCCTGAGTTTGGAGTTGTTGGAGGCTGGGGAACTTCATGGAAAACCATGGGATGTTCCCACTGTTCTCATGGTCATGAGGAATTCTACTCCCAGGAGTTACCAGCCTGTTGTTCCCTCATTATCCATCACCAGTGCTGCTGGAGACAGGAGATTCCAGAGGGTGGAATTTCCATCTGAAATGGATCAGCAGTTCTGGCATTAAAAAAAAAAAAAAAATCAGGAAAAAAGGTATTTTCCGGGTAGGAAACTCCTCCCTGGCCAAGCTCACTCCTCTCTGAAATTCCAGAACTGCGAGCAGGGAATGCTCCTGATTTTTCAAGCCCATGGAGCATCCACAGTACTTCTAGGCCCTACTGGCTGCTTTCCTGGGAATTCAGGGCTCCCAGAGGTGGAATATCCTGGAAATATTAAAATATCAGGGCTCATCCCTCTGTTTTCTCTCCCAGTGTTTTGGCGGGATCAGTCTGAACCTGGCTCTGGGAATCTCAGTGTTAAATTCTCCCACAAATCCTTGGGATGGTTTTTCCAGGTGTTCTGGGATTCATGGAGCCGGTTTTGCTGGAGAATCTCCTGATAATCCTGGATTTCCCTCTTCAGGTGGGACAGAACAATTTGAAGGTTGTCCCATCCAACCTCTCTGGAATGGGCAGGGACACCTCCCACTATCCCAAATTTCCCCAAGCCCTGTCCAGCCTGGCCTTGGGCACTGCCAGGGATCCAGGGGCAGCCACACCTGCTCTGGGAATTCCATCCCAGCCCCTCCCCACCCTCCCAGCCAGGAATTCCTTCCCGACATCCCATCCATCCCTGCCCTCTGGCAGTGGGAGCCATTCCCTGGATCCTTTATGCCATTCTGCTCTCCTTTTCCCAGATCCAGGGAAGTTTAGATGCCCAAATAACGCAGTAGGGATATCTGGATGTGTGTCCATGGGCGTGAATCTCATTTTCCATGTACAGAGCCAAGGATGAGCTGGGAAAAATCAAGGAAAACTCAATTCCCACAGTAAATTCCAGCCCAGAGAGGGCTATGGCTTCAAACCATGTTTTTTCCTTTAACAGAGGTTTGAACCTGAGCATCCCATGGTTCATTTTATCAGGGATAAAATCCATGATTCCAGTTTAAATGTCCTCCCCATCCAACTTACAGCTCCTCCGAACTGATTTATTTGAATAGATTTGATTTATTTGAACACATTTCTCCCATTTATTGCTTAAAATTCTATTTTTAATAAAGAAACTCCACAGATTTTTTTTAGGAAAGCTCCAAACCGACTCCTATCACGGATTTGTAGAAATTTAGGAGCCTCAAGAGGTTCCAAGGATCTGTCACTTTCCAGCTTTTCCAAGTCAAGAGTTGGGGGAGAAAAGA
This sequence comes from Hypocryptadius cinnamomeus, assembly GCA_013400635.1. NCBI lineage: Eukaryota > Metazoa > Chordata > Aves > Passeriformes > Zosteropidae > Hypocryptadius > Hypocryptadius cinnamomeus. The sequence continues at coordinate 6,732 of VYZP01036931.1, forward strand.
TTTATTTTATTATATCCTATTAAAATGGAATTAAATTATTCAGCATTCCCTGTTGCTCTTCTATTCCTGTTTTTACATTTCCCACTCTTTTAAGAACTTGTATTAAAAAGAACCTGCAATTCCTAATTTGTTTTTGGATGAAAACAGGCTTTAATAGAAAATCATGGATTTTTCCTTGGTTACAGGAATGGAAATATTTTAAAATAATTTTAAATTGTTATGATATTTCCTTTTTATATCTTTTTATATTCCCATTTTTTTCACACCTGGCAGCTGGGAATTGGGATTTTCCTTAAAGTCGAGATGGAATTTAGAGGGATCCTTGTGCTTCCACACTTCCATGAGCTGTGGAAATGTCATCCATAAAATACTCCGGGATGCAGGATGGTTTCACTCCATAAAATTTTTTGCTGCCTAAGGAAAAGCTGGAAGTTGGCTCCTGCACGTTCCAACAACTCAGCCAAGCATAAGGATAAAGGAGCAGAATGGGAATAAAAAAAAAGGAGAAAGGAAGAAAAAAAATCCACCCCAGCCTTTGGAACATTTGCTTTTTGCCAGGATTTCAGGAATTTTCACTGCAGGAACGTTTTCCAACTTGTCCAGTAAAATCCTTAGTTTTAAACAGTGCTGCTTTAGCAGGAATGGGTGACAAAGGAAATTTGGGATGATAATAAAATTCCCAACTCAGGAATTTTTATTTCAGCATCAAGGTAGTGAGAAACAAGGTCTTATCTAGGGAAAAATTTGGATCTTTGCATCCAAAATGTCCTTGCAGGGATGACTTTGGATGACTTTGGGATCCCTCTCCATGTGTAGGACTGAGAAAAGGATAAATCCATGGATCAAATTGGATGGATCAAGCTTCGTGTTGAGGATTAGGAGAGATGCATGTGGGGCTGGAATTACAGAATCCCAGGATCACTGAGGCTGGGAAAGATCTCTGGGATCACCAAGTCCAAGCTGTGCCCGATCCCCACCAGAGCCNTCCCAATTTCCTCTGGCTGCCCCCTCCTGTCCCACAAGGTCCCTTTGGAGTTCCTTTTCTCCAGGGTGAACATTCCCAGCTCCCTCATCAACACCATCAATTCCATCCTAATTATTTTTAATATGAAATTGAATTATTTTATTCCATGTGTTTTATCCCTGGGATTCCCAGGCCTCCCAGTCCCTGCCCCAGGAACTTTCGACCCCGTTGCTCAATTTTAAATAAATTTCCCAGAAGGATGAAAGTCCCGTAAATATTTTGTGTAAATTCCATCAAAATCGATTGTGAGAGTGGAGGGAAAATTCCAGGAGAAAAAAAACAACTCCTAAACAAGTGGCTGCAATGGAAAATCAGTCACCAAAATTATAGGATGGAGATGCAGGGATAAAGAGGTCTGTAAGTTCAGGGAAAGTGAAAGAGAAAGGGAAAGAGAAAGGAGGAAGAAAAGAAGAGGAAGGAGAGAGGGTGAGGATGAGGAGGAGGATGAGGAGGAGGAGGAGAAGGAGAAGGAGAAGGAGAAGGAGAAGGAGAAGGAGAAGGAGAAGGAGAAGGAGAAGGAGAAGGAGAAGGAGAAGGAGAAGAAGAAGGANGAGAAGGAGAAGGAGAAGGAGAAGGAGAAGGAGAAGGAGAAGGAGAAGGAGAAGGAGAAGGAGAAGGAGAAGAATTCCCAAAGAATAGAGAAAATCCCAGGAAAGCTAAGCAGGAATCCCAGCACTCCTCAGCCAGGACAATGTGTTTGGCTCAGTGCTGCATTTATGGGAAGATTTATGGCTCCTACTCCAAGAATTTCATGGATGAGTCAAGGAAAAATGTCTCGTTCCCAGATGGTGAACAGAGTCACCCAAGAACAGAGTGATGGCATGGGATCATAAAAACTGGAATGATAGAGCTGGGAGTTGATCCCAAATCCCATAAATCCTTGCCTGGTGACTTCAAATGAGGCTGCCCATGATTTTTCTCCTGATGGAAGGGGAGTGTCCAGGTGAAATCCGTGACTTGGATTCCTTTTTCCCGAATCAAGGAGCAGTTGGAGCTCCAGAGGTTTTGTTTCACATCCATCCTCAGGTGGGAACACCCAGCTTGGAGTGATTCCTCTACAGTGAACTGGAAATAAGGATTTGGACAATGGGAAAAGGCAAAGGAACATGGAAATTTGCCTTGAAGGGAGTTCCAGCCCCAGCACGAGCCCTTTTTATAAATAATTGCACGATGGACATTTTATGGAAAGCCAAATTTCCAATTTCAATCCAGCTGAATTATTAATTTCCTACTAGCTATTCTAGGATGATATTTCTCATAATTAATATAACCAATCTTAATTAAATAAATAATAAATATAAATTATTTAAATAAATATATTTAAAATGAAGAAATAGATGTTAAATAAATACATATGGGAAATATATATAATAAATAGATATTAAACATATAAATACATATATGAGTAAATAAAATCCATAAAATAAATAAATAAATAAATATTTAAATACATAAATTTTATAAAATTAATAAATATATGTTGAATATTCCCTATTAATTCTGAATTCCTCCTCCCTCCAATCCATGTTTGGACCGCCACAATCCTACTGGACCAGCAGGAAAACTCATCCAGAATAAAACTAATTCCATTGTTTTGGGGTTGGTTTTAAGTCCAGAAATTCCTCGACCCAGCCAGTGTGGGGGAAATTTCTATGGGAATTCAGGAACGAGCAGGAAATTCCCACTTCCATGGGCTGGGGAGCAATGCCAATAAAATATCCGTGCCCATGATCCAGCTAGGAGAGGAGTTTCAGCCTTGTGTTGGACTCAAGTGCAAATATTTGGATCGTGTGGAAATGTTTAACCCAAGAACAAACACAAAAACCTGGAAAAAGGAATTTTCTTCCTTCATCCCACCCTCTTCCCTGTGAATATCCAGGAATCGGGAAGGGAAGAGCTTCCATTCTTTTCCTGGAGCTGCAGGGCTGGGGCTGTCCCACTTCTTCACCGCCGTAATTATTCCCTAAATCCAATTATTCCTGAGATCATTATTCCAAAGTCAACACTCCTTAACTGGAAGGAAATATTTGGATTATTTTCCCTGCGGGAAGTTCTCTCCCGTAGGATTTTTCCAGGCTTAGGCCAATCATGGAATCGTGAAGGTTGGAAAAGACCTCCAGGAGAATCAATTCCAACCTTCAACCAAATTCCCACTAAACCATATCCCAAAGTGCCACATCCACTGTTTTTTTTTTAAATTCCAGGGATGGTGATTTCACCACTTTGTCCCAAATATCTTTCCAGGGGAAGGATTTCCCTTTGGAATTTTTGACTTTTCTTTGTTAACGGAGACTTTAATTTTATTAACGTTAGGAACTTTTGCTGACTTAGAGGCAGTGAGGATGAATTGTTTGGTGACTTTCCACGTGGAAAAATCCCGGGAAAACACCAAAACCTCATCCATGATTGCTGGAAAGAGAGGAAAGCAGAACCCAGAGGGAAAAAAGGTGGAATATTCTGGGATATCTCAACACAGGGCTGGTTTAGACCTTCCAGCGTGATTTTCCTTAGGATTTGTTTTGTTCTTTTTCTGGACTGCAGGAGCAGAATTCCCACATGACTTTATGGCAGTAACCCTTGGCCCTTCTCACCCCATTCCTGCCTCCCCTGCAATTCTGATGGAATTCCAGGAGTTAAGGAGGACAAACATGGGAAGGTGATAAGAAGAACCTGCTCCTCCACCACCTCAGTTCGCTGAGTTCAAGGGTGGCAGAGGTCCCAGACAAACCTGTCTGCAGCTGGATTTCCAGGAATCCTCACTGGGAAGGTCATTTGAAAACAGGTCCAGGAGTCCTGGAATGCCAGAGTGCTGGGGGGTTGGAAGGGAACAGCAGCACCAGCAGGAGAATTCACAGGATTTGTTAGCCTGGCATAATTTGGGAAATGCTGAGTCCTCAGCAACTTCAAGGCCCAAAAACATCTCAGGTGGGTCGGGAGCCCTGGTCAGAGCCCAGAGGTCCCGGACCTCAAATGGAATCCCAGATTTCCTTGGCATGAAATGAAGGGGAGAGTTTATTTATATGTAATATTTAGGGATGTTGAAAGGCTGGGAGAGTTGGGAATGCTTAGCTTGGAGAAGAGAAACTTTGGGGTGACCTCGCTATGGGTCATCCCTTCTCACCCCATTCCATGGCAGGGACATCTCCCACCATCCCAGGGTACTCCAAGTGTCCAGCCTGGCCTTGGACACTTCCAGGGATCCAGGGGCAGCCACAGCTGCTCTGGGAATTCCATCCCAGTTCCTCCCCACCCTCCCAGCCAGGAATTCCTAATTCCCAATCTCCCATCCATCCCTGCCCTCTGGCAATGGGAAGCCATTCCCTGTGTCCTCTCCCTCCATCCCTTGGAAATCATCTCTTTCCATATTTCTTGCAGGATTCCTTCAGATCCTGGAAGGTCACAGTGAGCTCATCCCAAAGCGTCTCCTCTCCAGGTGAACATTCCCAGCTCTCCCAGCCTTTCCTCCCAGCAGAGCTGCTCCATCCCTGGGATCATCCTGGTGCCTCCTCTGGGCTCTCTCCAGCAGCTCCAGCTCCTTCCCGTGCTGGATCCAGGGCTGGGGCAGCTCTGCACGTGGGGCCTCACCTGAGTAGGGCACAGGGACAGAATTCCCTCCCTGGACCTTCTCCCCACATTCCTTTGGATAAGCCCAGGACATGACTGGAACTCTGGGCTGCTTCCATATGCACCTGGGTCACATCCAGCCTCTCATCCATCGGGATGGGCCAGGCTGGGATGCGTTTTCCCAGCCAGAGTCACCAACATTCCTCATTTTTGGGGGTTTACTTTTGTTTAATGCAAAATTCCAGCTGGACTGAAAATAATCTCAATGTTTGGGACACACAGAGGGCAAGAAAACCTCTGATCACCTTTGGGATCATCCACCTTTATCCTTGTGATTAACATCCCAAAAAACCAAGGAAATTGGAATAGCACAACTTTGGGGAATTTCCTGTCAGTTCTGGAGGTGCCAAATCCAGGAGGGCAAAGAAGGAAAGGATCAGCTCCTCATTCCCACAGCACCAAAAGGAAACTTCTCGTGCTGTCAGCCCAACCTGCAGGGTTTGGTTCCTGCAAACCTCAGCAGCTCCTCCTGTGCTGCATGAATTAATTGCATTAATTAATCACGTTAATTACAGCCTAATTGATAAAATCATCTGCAGAACAAAGTCAAGGAGCAAAGCAGTGGAAGTGGCCGTGGAAAAACAAGGATTGTGCCTCCGTTTGGATTCTGAGAATGTTTGGGCTCAGCTGCTCTCTGGTCACTCAGCCCACACTGTGCAAAGGCTGAGTTTAATTAATCCAGGCTTTATTAGAAGCCATCCCGCTGCTCCTGGTGTCCTGTTGCACTTTGCCATGGGCGAAGTTTGGGAATTGGCTGCCAAAACAAGGGTGGCTCAAAAAATGAAGTTATTGTTGATCCCTTCCGAGTTTTTCCAGCTTTATCAAAACACAAACAGGGATTTTGTGCTGTTCCAATGATCCTGGCACAGCCAAAATTCTGATTGCTCTTAATTCCCATTTATAGAGCAAATAAAATCCCATTATTATATAAAAAGCTCCCACTGTTTATTTCTTTTTCCAGAATTAATTGTGTGGGTTCCTTCCCTCCAAGTCATGCTTCTGCTAAGGGCTCCTTTTCTATATATTTTAAATTTTTTAAAAATTATCTATTCATCTACTTATTCTTATTAATTCTTTTATATATTATTAATTTTCATGTTTATTATTTTACATATTGATTTTTTACATTAATTAAGTTATATACTTATCACTCTATATATTATTACAGTATATATTATTATTTTATATATTTATTATTTATATATTAATAATTTATATATTAATTACTTTATATATTAATTGTTTTATATACTTAATGTTTTATGTATTAATATTTTTATAGATTTTATTTTTATATGAATATTTCTATGTATTAATTTCCAGAAATTCATGAATAACACTTTTTGGGGGACTACCCTAAAAAATATTTCCAGATTGGTCACTGGCACCAAATTCCCAGAGCAGCTGTGGCTGCCCCTGGATCCCTGGAAGTGTCCAAGGCCAGGTTGGACATTAGGGCTTGGATCAACCTGGGATAGGATTTAAGGTCCCATCCATCCCAAACCATTCCATAATTCCATTATTTCCTCTTCCCTGCCTGTGGAATGGTTTCTTTAAGAATCAACCCCCACCGACACAAACCTCAGCAAACTTGAGGCTAAAATCCAGCTGGAAATTGATGATTTACCCAACGCTCACCCGGGGTGGGTAATGAACACCTGAGAGGGACAATTTTCCAATTCCTTCGGGATGGGCCAGCCCGGGGTCAGCTGGACCCGGAGCGAGCTGCGAGCTCAGTGAAACAGCCGGGAACGGTTTGGGGGCACAGGGAGAGAGAGAAGAACTTCTGCTGGGTCCCAGAGATGGCCAGAGCACGTCTGAGTAGCCCAGACCACACCCAAGTAGCCCAAAACAGGCCTGAGTAGCCCAGACTAGGCCTGAGTAGCCCAAAATAAGCCTGAAAAGCCCAGACCAAGCCTGAGTAGCCCAGACCAGAGCTGAGTAGTCCGGACCAAGCCTGAGTAGCCCAGACCAGCCCTGAGAATCCCAGACCAGCCCTGAGAAGCCCAGACCAGCCCTGAGAAGCCCAGACCAAGCCTGAGTAGCCTAGACCAGGCCTGAGAAGCCCAGACCAGGCCCGAGAAGCCCAAACCAGGCCTGAGTAGTCCAGGCTAAAGTGCTCCGCTGGTCTTGCCTACAATTGAACATTTCCTAATCCTTGGGGATGAATTTCCCCAGTTTTTTTGGAGGCAGAACCAGCTGTTCCGAAGTTTTTCGAAAGGCTTTAGGCTGGGTCTGTTCTTGGCCACACACAAAACCAGAGTCAGCAGAATGATCCCGGGATCAGGAATCAAAGCAGGAAAACACAAACAGTGCCTGGGTTGGGATCCGGGGAATGCTGAGGGATGTCAGCACTGGTGATGCCTCGGGTTTTAGCTTTTATATTTTAGCTTTTATATTTTTCAAATTCTGTTCTTTTATTTTTTTATATATATTTTATTCTGTTCTTTTATATTTTTCAGATTCTGTGCTGCTTTAGTGTGTGGGTCTGAGCTTCACATCAGGGGATGGTGAGCTCTCTGCACAGAGCAGGGAGACAAAACAATTCCTGCTCCAGCTGGGCACCAAGGACAAATGATCCAAATCTCAGCCCAAGAGCACAACCAGCGTGGGCTGGAGAGAGAAAAACAAGCAGGATGGGAGTGCATGGGCTAAAGCTGGAATTGGACAATGAACTGCAATCTGCACATGGAGCAGAGCTGATCACAGGGAGAGACCCCGGGAGCGCTCGTGCATTTTGGGACCATTTTGGTTCATCTTGGGTGCAGCCCTGGCTGGGCTCTTGTGCTGCCCAAGGTGCATCCATGGAGGCCTTTTAATAAATCCCTGCTTTATTCTTTATCTCTGTCCAGCCTCTGTTCTAGGTCTGCCTTCACAAGGCATCAGTAGAAGCCCCATTTGAAGGAGATTTAAGCTCCATCTCCTTTCCCATTTTTCCAGGGAATGCTAATCCAGATCAGCATCAGATCTTGTATATCCCAGCTTTTGTTTTTCCAGGCAGGATGTGCTGATTTGATTTATTCCAGCCTTGTCCCAGACCTTGCTTTTTCCAGGATAATCAAGGATTTGCTTCATCAACAGCTTTTAGTCTACTTGTGGCCAGATGTGGCTCCTCTTTGTTTTCATGAAAGTTTAAATTGGAATCTGAGGGAATCACTGACAATCTTTGCTGCTTTAAGTTCATGGAATTGCTCTGGTCTTGGGAAGCAAGGATGGGATTAATTCAATTAATTTTAACTCTTGTAAAGTTGGGATTTTTTTAGGAATTACTCAGAGAATATGGAGAGAGATGGAGAAGGGAGAAAGGAGTTCCTGGGGTCATCTGCAGCTCAGTGCATCCATGGATTCCAAACTTTCCCTGAAAGGCAATGGGAGCGGTTGGGCAACAGGAAAAGTGAAAAATTTTGGGAAAAGTGAGATTCCAAATATGTGGAATCGTAGACCCATGGAATATCCAGGCTTGGAAGGGACCCACAAGGACAATAAAAGTCCAACTCCTCCTTCAGTATGTGGAAGTTTGACAAATTCCAGTTTTTCCCTGAGTATTTGGCTCTCTGGGAAATCCCATCTAACTCCAAGAATTATTCCCTAGGGCTGGGAACAGCAGCTTTGGATTTAGGGGCTTGGGATGGGGGAGCTCCAAGAGGTGCTGGGACAGCCCAAAGCACTTGGAGGAGATTAAACTGGGAATTAAGGAATGAGTTTGGTTCAAACAGCTCAGAAATTCATAATGAGAGATAAAACTGAGCTTAAAAATTGGTGCTTAAAAGAAAAATCTCCAGATCTGTTCAGGCTGAAGATGGAATTCCAGCTGTCTGTGATATCTGAGTTTTCCTTCTGGGATGAGCAAATCCATGTGGAATTCAGGGTCCTGTTCAACCCCTGGCAGCTCTTGGATGAAAGCTGTGCTCTGAGAAAGTCACTGAAAATATTAAAACTTCTTAAATTTCCATCAGCTGCAGTGGGGAGGCTTAAATAGATCCTGGAATATTGGATTTGCCTTTTGATTTGCAAAAAATGGGAATAAAGAAGCATTCCAAGCACTTGGAAGCATTCAAGCTTTTACGGGAATGAGGAAAATGAATGGAAGGGAACTGAAATGGGGGAATTTCCCTTTAAATGATCCTGAACTGAAACTCAATTTTGGAAAGGAAAAGCTCCAGGAAAACCTTCTTGGATGAAGATTTCCACACAGGAACTACAAATCTGGGAATTCACAGTTCCACAACAGCTGGGAAACAGAGGGAATATCAGGGAATATCATCCCTGGAGCAGCTCAGACCTGGATATTTCCATTTCAAAACAAAATAAAACCCATGGAAAATCCCAGGTGTGGTTCTGCTGAAACAAAGTTTGCCATTTTTTTTTAGTCAATGAGGAAATTTCAGTGGAAAAATTTGGTGGGACTGAGATGAGCGCAAAGTTCGCGGATAACGGGATGCGGAACATTCCGTTCGGACAGGAAGGTCCAACAAATCCCACCTTTATCCCCTCTGGATAAGGAGATAAATCAGGATTTTCCAGGTCAACACCAGCAACTTTTACTGCTGCAGCTTTTCCTAAGACCAGGTGTGGCTGGGCCCGGCTTAAAGGGAATTTGCAATCCTATAGCCATGTCGTCATCCCAGAATTCTGGGAAGTGCTTTAGGATCCTTGTACCTGAATCCCTGGAAATATTTGTTGGAATGGGAGTGTTTGCATCCTCAGGAAAGGGCGGGGAGGTTGTGGAGGTGCTGGGGCTCATATCCAGGTGCTTCTGGGTGTGATCCATGCCCTCAATCTTTGGGATGGAAAGTCCCTGCTGCTGGACATTCAGAAACCTCAGGGAAAAGCGCTTTTCCAAAATCAGGGAATTCTGGCATAAAGCAGAACAGAAATGGATCAAATCCTTCTAAGCCACCCAAAGAATTCCCATTAAAAGCCTCTTTCTGGGATTTACCTGACCTCAGCTCAAACTCCAGCTTAAAAAAAGGAATCTATTGCCTGAGTTTAATTTAAGCCTGGCTTTTCACAGCTGAGCTGGGCTCAGTTCTCTTGCCTGGCTCAAGTTTAACTCTCCTTGCAGCTTTCAAAATAAAAATCTTGTTGGAAAGGATTCAGGGGAGTTGGAAGCAGCTAAAGATTCAATTATTAAAATTGAATTATAAATACTCTTCTAAGGGATAGCCAGGAAAGGGAAATCCCAGTCAGGAATTCCTATGGAAGGCTGGGAAGCAGCCACAGAATCCCAATCCAGCCCATTCCTGGCAGGAACATGAAACACACCCCAAATTCCTGTGGGTGGGGGGGTTCAAGTTCTGCCCTTCCTCCAACTCCTCATCCTCACAATTTAAAATTCCACAATTTTGGAATGGATTACTGAGGAGAGAATTTTCCAAGCAGAGCATTACCAATGTTTGCCCCTTTTCTTGTCCGTTTTTTGGGAATACTGCTATCCCCACATAAATCCTGTGAGGGTTTGAAGTGGTTTCATTTCTGTATCTTTTATCCCACAAATTAGATTAAAAATTGTGGAATTAGGGAATTATTAAGGAAATTAATAAGGAAATTATTAAAGAAATTGTTAAGGAAAAGCCCTCTAGGACTGAGTCCAGCCATAAACCAGCACTTCCAGGTCCACCACATTTTGATATTTTTGGGATAATTTTTTTGGATAATTTTGGGACAATTCCCACTCCTGCCAGTGAAATATGGGACAGAGAGCCCTGAATATGGGACATGGATCTGGAGCTGATCCCAGCTGATCCTCTTGGAAGTGAGATGTGAGGAATTGCAGCTGGAAAAGTTGGAAGAGACTGGAAAAATCTGGTCCTGCTGGAGCAGGGAGCTTGGATGGGAGTTTGGGTTCTATCCAACTGTACTCATGGTGGATTCTGTGATTGTGGGATTGTGGGACTCTGGAATTATGTGATTCTGGGATATTGGAATTCTGGGATTCTGGGATTCTGGAATTCTGTGATTCTGGGATATAGGGATTCTAGGACTCTGGGATCCTGGGATGTGGGATTCCAGAATTTTGTGATTCTAGGATTCCCAGCTTCTGGGAGTCTGTGGTTCTGTGATTCTGGGATTCTGGGATTCTGGGATTCTGGGACTCTGGGAATTTGGGATTCCAGAATCACCACGGAGCTGCATGCAGGCTGCTGCTCTCCAGATTCTCTGGGAATGCCTGTCCTTGCTCCCAGTGTTATCCAAGTGCTCCCAGGATCCTGTTGAAAATGTAGGAAGTTATTCCTGTCGCTTGGGATCACCTAGCCTGGGATCAGACTCCAGTCCTGGATTCCCCTCCTGTTTTCCAGCCTCAGCTTGGGCTGGGTCAATCTTTAACTCCTCTTCCAGTGCCAACAATGACCTTCAGGATAAATGAGTAACTCCTTTCCCGCTGGGAATTCTTCCATGGATTTCTCTTGCCGCTCCACGCTCGTTTTGCCGGACGTGTTGGCACAACCTTTGTTTTGCTCTCATGTCCTTGGCTCCCGCTCGTGCCCATTTTTTGGGATTAACCATTTTTTTGGCTGGGAGCTCCATCCCAAGGTTAAATCCGTGCCCCTCGGAATGGAAAGAACAGGACATTAATTAATTCACTTGGAGATAATTTATTCATGGCGTTAATCACCCCTGACAAACGAGGCCATCCCTGCCCACGGAGCTTTTCCATGGAGTTATTTTTATCTCTTTCCATGGAAATTGGGAAGGCGCAGAGGGCAGGAGGTTCATGCCTGGGAGTGTCCAAGTTGTTCATCCACATCCAAACGGAGAAAAATTCCTTTAAAGTCCCTGTGGGGCCAAGGTGCCCCTCAAGGATATTTGCAGTTGGACTCAATGATCCTAAAAGTCTTTTCCAGCCTTAGTCCCCATCCCTGGAATTGTCCAAGCTTGGATGGAGCTTGGAGCACTCTGGGATAGTGGAAGATGTCCCTGCAATGGGAAAGGGTTAAATGTTAAATCTTAGAAGCTCCTCCCAATCCAAACCATTCCATGATTCCATGATAAAGAGAATCCCAGATGTGATTCCTGATGGGATCCTGGAGGCCCTGGAAAGCAGGATGTGCATTGCACAGGGAACAGGGGAAAATCCCATGGGATGCTTCCTTATGTATAGCTTTTATTTTCTGATGGACATCGGGATTTCCAGCTGGATATTGGGATAAAGGGAACAAAACATTTGAATTTTCAGCTGGATATTGGGATAAGGGGAATAAACCACTTGGATTTTCATCTGGATATTGGGAAAAAGGGAATAAAACATCCCAATTTCCAGCTGGATATTGGGATAAAGAGAATAAAATGTCCCAATTTCCAGCTGTATATTGGGACAAAAGGAGTCAAAGATCCCAGTTTCCAGCTGGATATTGGGATAAAGGGAATAAAACACTTGGATTTGCAGCTGGATATTAGTTTTAAAGGGAATATTTGAATAAATATGGATATTTGGATAAAATACTTGATCCAGTTGAAGCAGGATCCTGGAATCCCTGATCCAAGCAACTGATCCCAGGGACTGATTTATTCCTCCATTTCTTTAGCGTTGTCACCTGCAAGCAGGAGAAGGAGAATTCCATAGGGAATTCCCATTCTTGGGAGGGTGGAAATGAAGCCCAGCCTCAGATGAGACAGAGATGCCTCAGATCCAGATGTTTTTATCTCCAGAAGGAATTTCACACTTCCAATATTGCAGCTGGAAAGCCAGATTCCAATGGGATGCAAAACTGGGGTTTTCCCCCCTTTTTTCCGCTCCTTTTCCCTCCATTCCCTGATTTCTTGTGTCTCCAACATGCCAAAATCAGGGCAGGTTTCCTATGGAAGGGGGAAAAATATAAAAAATAGCATTAAAAATTCTTCATAAAGTCTATCTGAGAGCTACAGGACCAATCCAAAGGCTGATATTCCAGGAATTTCAGTCCATGATCCTGCTGAATTCCATGGATTTTGTCCCTGTGCCCCATTTAAGAAGGGCAGTGCAACAGGAACCCTTCACAAAACACCGCTCTCCCGGCAACATTCCATAGAGAGTTGGGAAAACCTCAATCCTCATTTAAAACATTCCCAAATTTTTCCTCAATGGCTTGGATCTGTTTTGATAAGGCCCCCCTGGGAGGAGATAAGAGCTGACCCCTTATCAGTCCCGTTATCTGCTTTATAATGGATGGAAGCGTTTCCTTCCTGGATCTCTTATGGATTTTAACTCAAAACCAGAATTTCATCCTAAACCTGGCTTTGGGTTTCTTTCCCCAGGACCATCAATTTTGGGAATCCCTGGAGCTCCTGATCATCTGGAATTTTGGGAATCTCTGGAGATCCTGATCAGCTGAAATTTCAGGAATTTCTGGAGCTCTTGATCATCTGGAATTTTGGGAATCTCTGGAGATCCTGATCAGCTGAAATTTCAGGAATCTCTGGAGCTCTTGATCAGCTGAAATTTTGGGAATCCTTGGAGTTCCTGATCAGCTGAAATTTCAGGAATCTCTTGAGCTCCTGATCAGCTGAAATTTTTTGGAATCTCTGGAGCCCCAGATCAGCCCAAAAACCCCATTTATTTCCAGCTTCCACAAGTTTTTAAAGCTCTTTTCTTCCCCCAGGAGCATTTTCAGGATGAGTTTTCCTCCTGGCAGCTGGAGCTGAGTTATCACTTCCAGCCAGGAATGCTGACAGTGCTCAGCTCCATCTCTTGCCAGAATTTTGGGAGAAAATAAAACTTTTGTGTAACTCCTGGAGCGGCCGATTCCAAGTGACTCATCCTGAGGGAAGGACTGCACAAGATGATCTAAAAATAAGGACCAGGAGAAGATCCAGGAGATCTGTCACGGCCATCCTGGAGCCTGAAATCCTGGCTGGAGGTGAAAAACTGGTCCTGGCTAATCCCAAATCATTCCTAAGGACAGCATTCCAATGGAAAAAGTCTTCTGTGCCACTGTCCCCTCTCATATGGTTTTGAGGGCAGTTTGAGGGTTTGGACATTTTTTGGTTCATCTGTCTCTCCACAGCTGGATGGAAGGGAAGGAATTCCCTCTGGAATTCCTGATTCCCTTGGCTGGGAATTTTGGCATATGCTGGATTTTATCTGATCACCTGCTGGGAATCTGGGATTCCTTTCCCTCCATCTCAGGTCCATCTCTCTCAAAATTTTTGGGAGATCTCCCTGCTGGGCCAAAATCTCCCTGGTGTATTCCTTGAATCCTTCGGGCTGGGTGGACACCATTCCACGATCCTACAGGATCAGAATTCCCTGTTCTCCTGGCTTTTCCTGGATCCTGCTGCAGTGGGAAGAACATGGAAGAGGGGAAAGGAGACTCTGCCATTTGGGAGGTCTCATCCCTGTGGTTTTGTGGGATAAGGACTCAGCAGGTGACAGAATTGATGGAACAACTCCACACCCACCCACAGGGAGGGAAAATCCTTTGTGTCCATCCAAAGATGACTTTTAAACAACACCAGGAGTATCCCAAATTCCCCACCCTCCTGTTCCATCATTTCCCTCCAACAGGGGCTTTGAATTGTGTCCCAAAATCCGCCTCCAGTTCCTACGGCCATTGTTTCAATGGATCGCTGAATTTGGGATTTATTATCCTGGACATCGGGCCAATGTAAATGTTTCCTTTCCTTAAAGCCAGCAAGGATTTGTAATATTCCTACGGATAATCCTCCCCTCCAACCACATCAAGGAGAGGGCAGCGAATTCCAGGGAGGAACAGACAATTCCCACCCTGGGAGAAGCCGTTGTGAGTAATTCAATGTTGCTCCTCTCAGGCAGATTCCAGCTTTTATCCCAGCCTCGAAGTGTCCGTGACATCCCAGAACTTTAAATGATAAATGTCAATCCTTATGAATCCTTATCCTGCAATTCCTACAACTCCCAGGAATTATCTCATCTGGGAGCAAAAGGTTTTTGTCATAGGGAACAGGAAGTCTCCTTTCTGGGAATCACGGATTTGGCATCTCCAAAAGGTTAACTCTTCACTGCTCCCTTTTAAAGCTGGCTCATATCCCGGGGAATAATTTTTTTTAATGGAATTTCTTGCTCCTGGATTGTCCTTCAATGTTTTCTGGGATGGTGATCCCACAGAGTGCTGATCCTACCCCACAGAAATCCAGTTTAATTTTGGGGAGAAAAATGTCAAACTCAACAGTGATTTCAATGGATTTTATTCCAAGGCAGGAAACTGTGGAAATTCCCAAAGACTGAATGGACGAATCCCATTTTTCTGCATCCTGGAATTAAGTGAGTCCATCTCCACTTTATCCTTCCCTTTCTGTTTGTTTTTATTAAAAATCAGCCATTTTTAGCTAAAAAGATCTTTCACCTTGAAGGATTTAAGGAAAACACCTGGAATTGGGTTGTGGTGGCCGTGGAAAAACACCTGGAAAACCCCAAAATGACCTAAAATTGCCCCACAAATACCAAATAAATCCATTTTTATGTCCAGTTCAAACCAGTTTCACATCTGGGTGATTTGGGTCATCAGTGGGAGCCTCCACCTTCTCCAGGTTCCTCTGGAGCTGGGAATGGATTCTCCCACCCAAGGAGGACAATTTAGTTGGAGCCTCCATAAATCTTCCTCAGTGAGATCTCACTGATCCTTATAAAGTTGGAATTCCCCTCCCAGTTTTTCTTAGGAGCAAGAGTTGAGTGCCACAACCTCCTGCAGGACACTGGGAATTATGGATTTTGTGTCCATAATACTGAAATTCTGTTACAGTCCCAAATTCAAATTAAATTCTGAGTGGTTTAGTGACCTCCAAGTAAAATTATCCATCTGTTTTAGACCTGGATTTATAGTCCAGGCTGGAATCTCAGCAGAGAGCTCAGTCCTGCTCCTCTTCCTCTTTCCAGACGGGCCTTTGATCTCCATGGAATTCCCTTTGAGTTGGCATTCCCTTTAAATCAGCATTCCCATTAAATCAGCATTCCCTTTAAATCCATATTCCCAGACTCTCAGAGCAGGCAGAATTAAAATTCCTGGAATATCTTCTCCCAGCCTCTGGAATACACTCTGTGCTGTGGGAAGAAGTTTAAGGACAGGACTGCTGGTTGAGTTTCCCGGGATTTAACCCACCTTTGGGATGAACCACAGCCCTCATTCCCTTTTTTCCCTTACTCTGCATTTGCACAGCCCATAATTTCCGTAATTTCCATAATTTCCATAATTAGAAGCCAGAGGGATCTGTGTGGGACATTGGGATTCAGGGTTTGGAGCTGGGAATTTGAGGAATCTCCTCCCCAAATGAGGGCTTTTCTGACATGGAATTAGTTTAAATGAGCAGTTCAGTTTAAATTAGCAGGTTAGTTTAAATTAGAGAGCAGTTTAGTTTAAACTAACAGTTCAGTTTAAATTAGGCAGCAGTTTAAATTAGCAGTTTAGTTTGAATTAACAGTTCAGTTTGAACTAGACAGCAGTTTAGTGTTAAACTAACAGTTTAGTTTAAATTAGCAGTTTAGTTTAAATGAACAGTTCAGCTTAAATTAGCAGTTTAGTCTAAATTAGCAGTTTAGTTTAAATTAGCCAAAAAAAGCCACCTCTATTTTAGGTCCCTGTAATCTCTGGAATGCCAGAGGCACAATCCCAGCCCAGTTTGGGTGGGAACGTGCTGGAAAATCCAATCTTGTGTCCCAGACTGGAATCCGAGGCTCTCCCAAGGGATATTCAGGAGGATGGAAGTGAAATCCAATTCCTCTTCATCTCCTCTGAGTTTCTCTGTGTTGGTTAAACCTCAATCCTTCCCCTTCCCCTTCCCCTTCCCCTTCCCTTTTCCCTTCGTCTCTCCAAAGGAATTTTCTTCCAAGGGGCCTGGACAAACATTGTATTGTTTAGTTTGGGGTTTTTTTCAAAGAAAATTTTGGATTTCAGGGTCATCTTGCTCTGAGGAGGCCAGGACTGTGATCCCAGAGGAAATACAGAACTGTGGGGAAAGGAAACTCAGGGAATCCTGGAATGGTTTGGAAAGGACATTAAGGATTATCCCATTCCACCCCTGTCATGGGCAGGGACCTCCCACTGTCCCAGGATGATCCAATGCGGCCTTGGACACTTCCAGGGATCCAGGAGCAGCCACAGCTGCTCTGGGAATTCCATCCCAGCCCCTCCCCACCCTCCCAGCCAGGAATTCCTTCCCAATCTCCCATCCATCCCTGCCCTCTGGCAGTGGGAGCCATTCCCTGTGTCCTGTCCCTCCATCCCTTGTCCCCAGTCCCTCTCCAGCTCTCCTGGAGCCCCTTCAGGCCCTGCCAGGGGCTCTGAGCTCTCCCTGGAGCCTTCTCCTCTCCAGGTGAGCATTCCCAGCTCTCCCAGCCTGGCTCCAGAGGAGCTCCAGCTCTCCCAGGGAAGGACCCAGGGTGGGCTCTGTGGGTGCTTTGGGTGCCATCCCTGTGTTTTTGGATGGAGTTGGACAGAGAAGGAAAAGAGGGATCCAGACCTGGCTAAAGCTGGGATTTGGATGCAGTGCCCAGCCCAGGCCAGGCCCAGGTGAGCTCTGCTGTGATCCTCCCTAGCAGGGAATGATGGGTTTGGCCATTCCCAAGCCATTCCCAGGTTCCCTGCATCCCACAGGGATCCCAAGCTGCATTTCTCTCCCAGCATTTCTCTCCTGGCACTTGTCTCCCTGGAGTCTGGGAATGTTCTGTGCCAGCCTTTCCCAGCCATTCCTGCAGGAACAACACCAGGACAGGCTCCAAATGCCAAGATTTCTTTTCAGCTGCACTTCCACAAAATGATCATCAGAGAAATAATCGGAATATTTCCCCCCAGATCTGGAATTCCCCCTTTTTTCAGAGTTCCTCCCGATCCCCTTCCCATTTTAGGTGTTACCCTCTTCCCTTGGCACCTGACCTCGCTGCGGGCGCTGCCCACGCCGTGGATTTGGAATCCTGACATCACCCAGACAATGAATTCTTCACTAAACTTGGCCTGGATCCCCACCAGCTCCCCAAATCCAAGGATAAAGTTGCTGCGGAACGTGGCCAGAAGAGGAGGGAAACCAGAAAAACAAAACAGAATCCGAGCCTGAACCATTCCAGAGAAACTGCAGCCACCCAAAAATGCAGGAGCAGCACAAAAAGGAGCCACGTTGTGCCCTCACCAACTCCCACTCCGTAATTTAAGGAAAATGCTGAAGGTTTGGGATTTTTAAGACCCTTCTCTGGTTTCCTCGGGGCGAGGATAAAAAAAGGAGGAGAGAAAAAAAATTCCTTGTGTTCTTTCTCTGCGTAAACAGCAGAATTCAGGGATTAATTTGGGGCTGGAGGATCATTTCCCTCGGCTGGTTTTTCTCCCTGGTTTCTAATTTTGTTCCCTGGTTCTTTAGGAGAGCAGGAGCTCCTCATGGCACAAGAAAGGGATATTTGAGCTGATCCAGGGGAAAATTCCTGGTGTTTTGGATGAGAAACTGATGAAATCGAAGTGCTGGGCAGGGAAGGGTTGTCCTTTAATTATTCCTATAATTATTCCAGGGAGACGATGCCTGTGCTGAGGAATTTTCCTATTCCCTGGGTTAGGAGTGAGGGAAAAGAAAAAGGAAATTTCTGTGCTGAGTTATTAAGGATGAACAACAACCAATCAGCTTTTCCTCAAGAAAATGGGATCGGGAATAATGTTTGGATCCCATCGAGAATCCCAGTGTGGCTGTGGAGCCTGAGGGACTCAAAAAGTTCAGATGTTCCCATTTTTCTCCATGGGACCAATGGAATTTCCCATCATTCCCCACAGCTTAATAGGTAAACAAAACCCACAGAATCCTGGGAAATGTAGTTAACTTTGGGAATTTTCCAGTGCTGGAAGCAATTCCATCTATTTTTCTCTAGAAAGATATTTTGGTGCTCATCCTGAACATTTTTTAAAAATAAATTTCAAGTCTGGGGGGCAAAAATTCCACTTTTTTTTTGTTAAAGGCAGGAAAACTCCTAAAACCAGTGCGGAAAAATTACTTTTCTTTTCAAAAACATTGGGAAAGCCTGAGGAGCTGCCCATGTCATTCCTAATTATTTTAAGGATGATTTTTTTCCTTCTTTTAGAGCCACCTATTGTGATGATTTATTAAAAATGAAATTGAAAATTGGAATTAAATTGAAATTAAAAATAAAAATTCCTTAAAAAATGTAAAGAATGGTCCTGGCTGCTCAAATTGGGTATGTGAAGGGAATTTTGGTTGTCTATAGAAGATGGAAAAAAAGTTTTGGGATAGGAGAAGAGAATCTCCATCCCAAATCCATTGTGAGCTGCTGCTGCTGGGCACTGATGATTTCCTTGGAAAACCATCGGAAGGACTTAACCGAGGAGATGCAAAATATCCAGGAAAAAATAAAACACAGGGAAGCCATGGGCTGATCCCAAGCCTTTTTTCCATGTTGGGATTTGATGTCCAGCAGTTCCTTCAGGATAAAAGCTGAGCTCCATTTCCAGTCTCGCTTTGGGGTGATTTTCCCTGGATTTCAGGCACTCCAATTCTACCAGGATTAATCTGGGAGAAATTCCCAGCTGAGGGAGCTGGGGAAGGGGCTCCAGAGGGATCTTCTGGCTCTGCACAATTCCCTGACAGCAGGGGACAGCTGAGGGAGTTGGAATGTGCTCCCAGGGAATGAGGGATGAGATGAGAGGGAGCGGCCCCAGGTTGTTCCAAGGAATGTTAAATTGGATATTTGGGATAATTTCTCCATGGAAAGGGTGCTCAGGCCTTGGAATTTCCCAGGAGGGTTTGGAGCGCCCATCCCTGGAGGTGTCCAAGGAATTTCTGGATGTGGCACTCGAGGCTGTGGTGGGGATCGGGCACAGCTTGGACTCGATGATCCCAGAGATCTTTCCCAGCCTTAATAATCCTGGGATTCTCTCTGCTATGATTCCATAACCACAAATTTCCATACAAATATGAATATTTCCTTGCCTCAATCTCTGGAGGATTTTATCCATCAGCCTCCTTAAATGCCAGGCCCTGCTGTGCATGGGAATCTTTGTGGCCATTTTGGCACCGGGATTTTTAGGGACGTGGATATCCCTGGTTGTGCAGGATTACAATTCCCAGTCCCTTTTCCATTTTTCCATGCAGGTGAAGCTCCCAAGTGCAGCTGGATGAAAGTCTGTGGTGGGACAGTGAACCTGGAATTAAAGCTGGATAAGGAGACCCAAACACGGCATTGGAGAGGGTGGAAGGAGCATCCTACGGATGATGGGAATTCTCCCCTCTCCTGAACAATTCCAGCTCCAGCTGCGCCATCCTGGGATGGAGAAAAGGCTCCCAACGCTCAGCTGAACTCTCCGGCCTTTTTAAGGAGAGGCCACTGCTTTATTTACTGCTCTTGGGAGGGCGGGAGAGCTCCAGCTCCTGGCCAAAATCCAGGCGGGAATAACAGCTCCAAAGAGCAACTTGAACTTGGAGGAGCCTCTTCACTCCCATCTTTCTCCTTTCCCGGAGCTGAGCGCAGCCGGAATCCGTCAGAATCCCTGGCACGGATCCCTATCTTTGCCATCGGCATCCTGGACTTTTCTTGCTGACAAAAGAGGAATATTTACGCCAGGAGGCTGTGGGAACACGGCATTCCCCCCTGGCACAGATAAATCATGGCACAAATATTATCTGGATCCACAGGGAACGGACAAATCCATAAAATTCCCTGGATGGAGAGGGTCAGACCCCAGGCTGCCAATCTTGGCTGACACAGGGAACAGGAGGATTTATTCCAAGAAACTCCTGATGCTCCCAGCTCCCAGTCCTGCTCCTGAGTAAATATTGGGATTATTGGCATTAATTGATAGCAAATTAATTGCTGTCATTATTGTGGATCAGCTGTGATTTCAGCATGGCTAACACAGATTTTATTCCCTTCTCAACCAGAATTTTTAACCCCTAAACATCACATTAAAATATCAAATTCGTAATTATTAATTAGACCATTATTAGACTTACAGAAATATGATTAAAATATCATTTAAAGGTGTCAAATGTGATTTTCAGAAAGAAAGATCTGAAAATCTGGCTGTTGAAAATTCCAAGCCTTTCAAGTGTTGCCAATCCCAGAAGTCAAAAAGAAGGAATAAAGGCTGGCTTCGGGAATGTGTGTGAAGCCATTGTTCTCTGGCTGTCAATCAGCAGCCTGTGGTTCCCGACAATGGAGTTGTTTTCCAAAGTTTCCCAAAGTTTACTCTGCAGAGTCATCGCAGCCTCGTGAAATCTGACTCCCGCTGTTGCTGTGGTTGGGAAATAAACCAGGGAGAATTCTCCTTGTTTTCCTCATGGCTGCAGCTTCAGGATTTGCCCTCAGTGAGCGCTTGGGGACGCAGCTTTAATGATCCCAAATCCTGGTTTTTATAAAAAAACCATCTGAATGCTCATTCCAATATCCTTTATCGATCCATGGAATCCATGGATGTTTTTTGGATATTGTTCATCGAGAATCCAAAAAAAAATTATTTAAACTTCTTGTGCCCAACTTTTCCATCAGAGGGGGTTTAGTTCAGGAGCATCCCACTGCTGGAACATAAAGGAGAGCTTGGATTGGGAATGAAATGGAATTTAGGATCATCACAGCTCATCATTCCTGTTATAGGATCCCAGAATGGTATGGGTGGGAAGGGACCTTAAGGATTATCCCAATCCCGTCCCATTCCATGGGCAGGGACACCTCCCACTGTCCCAGAGTGCTCTAACCTGGCCTTGGGCACTTCTAGGGATCCAGGAGCAGCCACAGCTTCCCTGGGAATTCCATCCCAGCCCCTCCCCACCCTCCCAGCCAGGAATTCCCAGTTTCCAATATCCCATCCATCCCTGCCCTCTGGCAGTGGGAGCCATTCCCTGTGTCCTGTCCCTCCATCCCTTGTCCCCAGTCCCTCTCCAGCTCTCCTGGAGCCCCTTCAGGCCCTGCCAGGGGCTCTGAGCTCTCCCTGGAGCCTTCTCCTCTCCAGGTGAGCATTCCCAGCTCTCCCAGCCTGGCTCCAGCCCTGGGAGCAGCTCCGGGGCCTCCTCTGCATTCACTTCTATCAGTTCCAGGTCTTTCCTGTGCTGGGAGCCCCAGAGGAGGTTGAGGTTTCCCTTTCCTTTTCTTTTTTTTCCTTTGACTGACCCTTACTTATGGAAACCAAAGTTTTTTGTGACTCCACAGCACTTTTTTCCAAACTTTCCATGGGATGTAGCGGGAATATTCTCAGTTTGGGCTGGAATTCTCTGATGGAAGCACAGTCAGACAGGATGAACATTTGGAGCCAGCAGCTGATCCCTGAGGAACCCACAGGGAGCTAAGAGCCACTGGATGAACTCTGCCCACCTTTTATATCCTTAGGGATTGTCCATCCCAAATTCCAAACACTCCTGAACCTCCCCTGCTGTGGAGCTTCATCCGTGGAGAAAATCCAGCTTTTCAGAGGATCACAGAACCAATTCTGTTGAAAAAGACCTCTGAGATCCTGGAATCCAAGCTGTGACTCCATTTGTTGCACGTGGGAGTTGTGGAACTGCAGGGAATTTTCTGGGATCTCCCTGTGTTTGGTTGTGATTAACGGAGGAAAGGAAGATTTGCCTGAACTCTGCTCCAGACCAAACATCTCAGGAATAATTCCATTTTCCAAAGGGGATTCAGGATGGGAATGTGCTTGAGAACGGAGGAGGTTTTGTTGTCCCAGCAGGGAGGAGTGACAGGAATTCCAGGGAAAGTTGGCACTGCATTCCAACATTTAAATATTTATGGAGAGGTGACACGAGGTCTCTGGAAACACCTTTGGCTTTCCCTTCGCCTCATTAAGCCCTTGGCATTCCCTGGATTCAGCCCAAGGAGCTGCCAAAAGCCTGGAATGGGTGGACAGTTGGGTGGCTGGGTGGGATCAGAGCGACCTCATTGCCCTGAGCCTTCATCCTCATCCTCAGGAGTGATTGGGAAATCTCGATGGATTCTTCTTGGCTAAAGTCTGGGAAAGTGGAGCAGAACGAGGCAGGAAAGGTCTGGCCAGTGTCACTTCCTTGGTTTAGCGTCCCCTCTCAGGTGTCACCCTGGAATAAGGAATGGCAGGATCCCCTTTCCATCCCTTTCCCCGCACCAGAGAATTTGGGATTACAGAAGCCCTTGAGGGGCACTGAAAGGAGAAAACCAGGAGGATTTTCCTCCAGTCTGAACTGGAATTGTCCAAGGCCAGCTTGGACAGGGCTTGGAGCACCCTGGGATAGTGGAAGATGTCCTTTGCCATCCATGGGATGATCCTTAAAGTCCCTTCCTACCCAAACCATCCCAGAATTCTGGGATCCTCATTGCCCTGCATCCATGGGTTTGATGGAGCATCACAGTCCTGGTCTCCTTCCAGCACGGCAACCCCAAAATGCAAAACTTAAAACGGTCAGAAAGGTTGGAATTAGGTGGTGTTAAACTCTCTTCCATCCCAAACCATTCTAGGATTACATGGATATCTTGGGAACCAGCCAGGACAAAGATTTGGTGTGGCAGGACTTTCCTCATCTGTGAAACTTCATTAATGATTCCTTAGGGAGAGGAAAATGCTCCCTAAAAATTCCACTGTGAACTCCAGCCCGGTCCTGGAGTTTAACATTGCCAGAGGTCGATGTTCTCCAACTCCACAGGATCGCAGCTTGGAATAAATGGAAAACCAGGAGGATATTGGACAGAAGTCCAGTCCTGAATAAATGACAATGTTCTTGCTGTTCCATCCATGCAGTCCCCTTTGGGATGGTTAAACAATCCCTTTGTCCCACACTTTTCTGCTTGGGGCAGGAATTTTTAATCAGGCAGAGCTGGCACGGAGTTAATGAGTAAAGCAAGGAAAATTAACTTCCAGAGGCTGGGATACAGCAGGGACAAGGTTCCCAGCCTGGCTTACCTGATCTCAGTCCCAGGGTCAGGATTTGATAAAACATGAAGGAATATCAAAGGAGAAAAATCAGGAATAAACCGTGCCTAAAACACTCCTTGGTTGTTCTGCTCCTAGAAGTGGAACTTGGAGTTTGGAGAAGAAATTTTTCCAT
This sequence comes from Hypocryptadius cinnamomeus, assembly GCA_013400635.1. Taxonomy (NCBI): domain Eukaryota; kingdom Metazoa; phylum Chordata; class Aves; order Passeriformes; family Zosteropidae; genus Hypocryptadius; species Hypocryptadius cinnamomeus. The sequence goes on from VYZP01036931.1 coordinate 30,328, forward strand.
CTCTTGGTCTCCTCTGCCTGATACAGGCAGGGAAAATGTTCAGATTTCTCAGGAGCCTGATGAAAAGACAAAAATCAGGATGTGAGAGGAGTTGGTGATCCAAGTAGATCCCAGAATCATGGAATGGTTTGGGTTGGATGGGACCTTAAGGATGATCCAGTGCCACCCCCTGGATGAGCAGGGACACCTCCCACTATCCCAGATTTCCCCAAGCCCCATCCAGCCTGGCCTTGGACACTTCCAGGGATCCAGGGGCAGCCTCGGCTTCTCTGGGCACCCTTTTAAAAATTGCATTTAAACCCTTTATAAAACAGATGTAACATTTTCATTTTGAAATTTCATTTCTTCCCTCCTTTATTACAAGAGGGGAAAAAAAGGACAATAAATTTTAAAATACCCCCAACTTCATACCAAAACCAATTTTTTTTTTTTATTCCATATATTTAAAAATCTAAAAGAAATAAATTTCTTATTAATTTAAATGTTTTAATTTGTCCCAGCAAGACACTTTAAAGAACAGAATTGCAAAAGAATCATGGAATGGTTTGGGTTGGAAAAGATCATAAAGCCCATTCAGTGTCACCCCTGCCATGGCAGGGACACCTCCCACTGTCCCAGGGTGCTCCAGCCTGGCCTCAGACACTTCCAGGGGCAGCCACAGCTTCTCTGGGAATTCTATCCCAGCCCCTCCCAGGAAGAAATTCCTCCCCAGTATCCTTTCTAAACCTCCTCTCTGTCAGCCTGAGCCAATCCCTCTGTCCTGTCCCTCCAGTTCCTGAGGAAAATTCCCTCTCCAGCTTCCCTGGAGCCACTTCAAACATTGGAAGTTGCTCTGAGCTCTCCCTGGATCCTTCTCCTCCCCAGGCTGAGCATTCCCAGCTCTCCCAGCTCCATAGGGAAGATGCTCCAGTCCCTTTATCAACTCTGTGGCCTCCTCTGGACTCGCTCCAACATTCCCATGTCCTTCTTAAACGGGGATCCTTTACTGGAAGGCAGCTGCACAGCAGCCCCTCCCAGCAGAGAGGGAACAACGGGGAACAGCTGGGAATGGCACCAGATCCACGTGTTCCCACTGGATCCAAACACAGCTCTGCCCAAAATCCCATTGGGAAGCACTGCTGGGATCACCTGAACTCAGTTCTTATGGTGGGACTTCATTGTGTCAAACTCGAACACTGTGAGCCAGGTTTAGTTAGTCCGAGCTTAATTACACCCTGCTTCAGAATCATTTCAATCCACTGTTCCATAAACATCCCGGAATCCCCATCTGGGCCTTGATCAGCTCCATGGAGCAGGATGGATAAATTTAAAATCAAAGCTCACAGGGTTCCCAATGGCAGAGGTGCAAATTTGGGACACTGAGATGATTTTTGGGATCACTGGGGATGGCTTTGGGCTGCAACAAGGAATTTCAAATTGGATTTAGTGTGGGAAAAGAAGGATAAAATGTGCATAACAGAGGGACAAGAGGAAAGAGAAAGTCCAAGTGTCTCCTTTTCCTGTCAGGAATCCTCTCCAACCTGGATCCAGCTGCTGGATGCGGCAGAAGGTGTGGAAAGGGTCAGAACAATCTGGGAAGAATTGGGATACCTTGGAATAAATTTCCAACCTCACCATTTGCTCCTCAGGACACGCAAAATTCCCTGGATTTTCTCCTTCCCCACTTAATCTTTGATGACAAAACCAATCCCAAATGTCACTAAAGGAAAATTCGAATAAAATCATGGAGTTTTTTCCTTGGAGGAGGGAGGAGAAACGAGGATTGGGTTTGGGTTTTCCACACTCAGGAGGGTGAGACTCTTCTTATCATCCTAAAGCAGCAGTGATCTGAGGGAAAATCCTACAGGATGGGATTTTTCTGGATGTTTCTGCATCCTATAGGATCTGATCCTGTTCTTTACACACCATTCATGGATGAACTCCCTGACCTGGATTTGGGAATGGAACAGGCACAGCCACAGGCAAGTGGGAAATGGAAGCTCAGGGATGAATCCTAAATTTCCAATCTTTTTCCTGCCAGGTCCAATCCTCCCCAGGTTCCTGAGCAAGAGTTCCTGAGCCAGGGGGAAGAGCAGGAGGAGAATGAAGATCTGGAATACCAGTCCTGGTAAATCCATGTTTGGGAATCTGAACCATCACGCACTCCCAAGGGATTTTCCACCAGCAGGAGCAGGGATGAGATCAGAGCCTGACTGGAGGCTGAGACAAATGGGAATAGCAGGAGGGTTTTAGGGAATAATGAAAACATTTTGGGATTGGGTGAAACTTCTGTGATTGGGAAGGAAGGAGGGAGGGGCATCCAGCAGAAACGGTGAGGGAAGATCCGTAAGGAAGGTGGAGTGAAATCCGGAGTCACACAAGGTGGCAGTGCAGATTGTCAGCAGGGGCTTGGGGACATTGGGAAAAGGCTAAAAATATTCCATGGGATCAGATTCAACGTGAGAATCCAGGCATTGGCTGCTGGTGGGATTCCAGACAGGAATTCTGCTTGGGTGACTCTGCTGCATTCAGAGTCCACAGGACAACACCCAGGTTAATTCTTAATTGTTCCCATGGATTAATGGACACCATTTCCTGATCCAATGAGGTTCTACCCGGAATTTGCCCGACTTTTCCATTGTCACTCTTTGGACACCATCACTCAGATGGGGCTGAGGGCAATTGGGACCTCAAGGAACACAGACAAATTCCAAAATCTTGGATCCACTGCTTGGATCTGATAGCCAGGGGCACATGGAATGAGCCCCATGCAGGAGAGGAACATCCAGGTGATTCCTGGTAAATTTGGATACCATGGAATCCCAGAATCTCACCATGGTTTGGGTTGGAAGGGATCCCCTCATTCCAGCTCCTGGATATTCCAATTGCGTTGGATTGTGAGGAGTTTGGAGACCAGCTGGAAATGTTCACCCTGGAGAAAAGGAGCTCCAGGGGGACCTTCTGGGAGAGGAGGGGGCAGCCGGAGGAAATTGGGATCTGTTCCCAGGGAATAGGAACATGAGGGAATTAGGATCTGCTCCCAGGGAACAGGGACAGGAGGAGAGGGAAGAGCCTGAAGTTGTTCCAGGGAAGGGTTAAATTGGATATCTGGGATCATTTCTCCATGGAAAGCGTGGTGAGGCATTGAAACTGCCCAGGAGGGTTTGGAGTGCCCATCCCTGGAAGGTGCCCCAGGAATTCCTGGATGTGGCACTCAGGGCTCTGGTGGGATCAGGCACAGCTTGGACTCGATGATCCCGGAGATCTTTCCCAGCCTCAGTGATTTCAGGATTCTCCGGATACAAAAGCCGCTTTTCCCAGCTCCGTTCCTCCTCCACACCGTCCAGCCCTTCCCTCAGCCCTGCCAAAACTCTGCAGGTGAATTTAGGAACTCCAGGAGAGGATTTTCCTGGGGTTTAATCCCAAACTCCTCAGGATTTTTGGGAAGCAATTCACTCCCAGTTCCAGGACATCTGAAGGTGGAGAAACTTCTGGGGGAAGAAGGAGGAAGGAATTGTGGGCAGCTGGGAAAGGATTGGTGGGAATGACCTTGCAGGGACATGAAGAGATGCCCAAGCAGGAGATGTGTGAAAATCCACCGAAAAACACTTGGAAAGCCAGACCCAGGACAAGTTTCAATGATCTTGGTAATTTTAATATTTATAACTTTAAGGCTCAGCTCCTACAGAGGCACCTAAAGGAAGATTTCCCCTTGAATGAAGATCTTCACACCTAATTCTCCAAAATTTTGGAATGCTGAACGAGGGACAGGATGATGGCAAAACAATGGGAATGATCCCTTTCAGGGATGTGTCACTGATGCCATCACGGTGTCATCCCATGGGAATGGGATGCAGGAGAGCAGGGAAAAGTTTCTCCTTTTGGATTTAAGAGCAGAACCTTCAGTGCTTCATACACAGCTCCAGAAATCCAGGAAAGACATCAAAGAGGGGATAAAAATTAGGAAAGAAAATCCAGAAAAAACACCTTTATTTCTTCCCAGCTTTTTATTTCTTCTCAGCTTTGTCCTATCTTTGGAATTCAACCCCCAGGAGTTATTTCAGGGATGTTTTCCTCCCATTCCCATTCCTGGCTCAGGATAAATCCCTAATTTGTTGAAATCTGGATGGACAAATTGGAGCAGCAGCAGCAGCAGCAGCAGCACAAGTCAAGAGTTTTCGGGAGGAGCTTGGGAAAGCTCCAGCAGCTCTAAGAGATTCCAATGTTTCTGCTCCGCTTCTGGAAGTGGAACTTCACTTTTGGTTGCTCGCTCTGGATTTCGCTGCCAAAAAACCACAAGGAAAATAATAAAGAAGCAAAACAACTCTGTGGGCTCGGATTTCTGGGTGGTGACGAGGCCAATTTGCGTAAAACGTTTTGATCCCGCGTCGTTCCTTGGGTTTGGGCCATGGTTTGTGCTTGGAGAGAGCTCCAAGCGCTGCTCCAGAAGCGTCCCCTCAAGGGCCGAGGTGGAGACAGCCCAGCACACAAAGGAAAGGGAATTTACAGGGAGAGCCGGCTGCTGGAAAGGAGGGAAAGAGTGTTTCAGGGAATTCTGAGGCGTTGCCAGCAAAAAGGGAGGTGAACAACAGGAAAACCAGGCTTAGGAGCTTTTTTAGTGACTGATACTGGACTAGAATAGGAAAAAAAATGGGATTAATTGGAATGAAATCAGAATCATTGGGCTTTTATCAGGGAATCAGCTCCAACTGCTAAAATAGGGTCGGGGTTTGTGGAGAAAGCTGCTCCTTCCAGCGGGATGCAGCACTGGGAAGCTGGAGGGAGGGATGGATGGACAGAGGGATGGATGGATGGATGGATGGATGGATGGATGGATGAGGAGGGCTTTCTTTAAACCAGGAGTGGGAGGTTTTCCCAGTGGTAGCTGAGCTGTCACATCCCAGGGCTGGGGATTTGCCAGGATCTGCAGGACACCCTCTGGATGAAACTTCCTTGTGGTCAGGACACCTCCCACTATCCCAGGGTGATTCAGCCTGGCCTCTGGCCTTGGACACTTCCAGGGATCCAGGGGCAGCCACAGCTTCTCTGGGAATTCCATCCCAGCCCCTCCCCACCCTCCCAGGGAAGGATTTTTCCTGATACAAAATTTCCTTGGTTAAGTTTTATTTTGCTGAATTTTCCCTCTTTATAAATTTTTTTCCCCCCTGTCACCTTTTTTTATTCCATGGCCATCCAAAAAGGAATGCCCTCACCTTGGGACTGGAGAACCCCACAAATGCATTTATATCCAAAATGCCCAAACATCCGAGTTTTTCCATTTCCTTAAATGAAAAAAGAGTTGCAAACAGCTCAAAGGATGTTCTGGGAGTTTTATAGGATTATCCTGTTCTCTCCAGGCAGGAGGAACATTCCCTTCTGCTGGCTCGATGTCCATTTTCCAATTCTGTATTTAATTGCTGGGGAGCCCAGATAAGATCAGATGAAACCGGGAGGGCTTGATTTTATGGGACTTTCCAAACCAGGACCTTTCTGCTTCCAGGTTTGGAGGATAACGGATATTTCTGGACATTTCATTCCAATCCCTGGCGCTCCGTGTGCCTGGATGGGAGCACATGGATTGGGAGATGCTCTGCACACACTCAAAGGATTTATCTGAGCATGGGAAAATTGAGGAATATTTTCCTCTGGCATCACATTGCAGGAGACATTCCCAGAGCTGGGTCCCAGCTCCCCAGTGCCCTATCCAGTCTCTTTTTCCCTGGTTTAGTCCTTTTCCCATGGATCCCATCGGTGGATTGGATTCTGGCAGTTTAATTATGATTTGGGAACAAAATATTTGGACAGCAAAGATTCCAAAAAGGAAAATTCCCCGTGCTCTTCATCATTCCCTGCTGCCATCCCAGGCTGAATTGTCCCATTCCTGAGTTCCAGCAGGGACAAAGAACTTTCCAGAGTTTTGGAGTTTGGGAAATTCTGACCACTATCCTCGAAGTTATTTCTGGAAAGTTTATTTATTTATATCATTTATTTATATATATACATATATATATAATATAATTATAATTCTATAATAGATAATTATAGAATTACATTATTATAATTATTAATTATATATTATAGTATATATTGTATATTTTATATATTTATATTTTATATAGATAGGAATTTAAAAAATTATTTATTTATTTAAATAGATATTTTATATTTCCAAGGAATGATCCCCATGATTCATATCAATTCCCTACTTGTGACAAAAGAAAAACGGGGAAAAACTGAATTAACAGGAATCACTGAGGGCAATGGGGATGAGGGCAAAGGATTCAGGATTCAGGACGATTCAGGATCCAGTCCCTCAATTCCTAAAACTGGCTAAAAAGTGGCTTTGAATTCCCTAAATGTGGCCCCACAGGAATATGAGGTTTTTGACTGATTATTAACAGCTCAAACACTTGAGGATGTGAAAAATGAGGATAGAAATCCACGGAAAACTCCCTGTTTCCAACTATCCATGGAAAACCACTCCAACTCCAGCTTCTTGTTGTCCCAGAAAGGGAATATTGCACTTTTGCACCCCATTCTGTGCAGGATTTTGGGAATGCTCAGTGGAATCGTGCAGACACCTATAAATGTGATCCCAGAGTAACAATCAGCTCCTTCCAATGGGATCTGCTGGAAGATGGGAAGGAAAGACCAGGAAAGGGTCAAACTCAGGGTTTTTTCTTTTTTTCCCCTCTTTTTCCTTTTCTCCCTGTTTTTCTCCCTCCTCAGCATTGACAGTTGGTGCTGCTGAAGGGAAAACACTGAATTTAGGGGAATTTGATCCTGTTCTTCTCCAAGACCCAAATCCAATTAGGGATGGACTTCTCCATCCCTAGTCCAAGGTTTCTCAAGGATTATTGGGAACAGGTGCCCAGAGAACTTTGAGGACCAATCCCTAGAAATGTCCAAGGCCAGTCTGGACAGGGTTCGGAGCAACCTGGGATGGAGGGAGGTGTCCTTGCCCATGGCACTGGAATGAGGGAATCTTTCAAGTCCCTTCCAACCCAAAATATTCTGGAATTCCCTGCTTTTCCATGTGTGTTCTTTAAAGGCTTTGTTGAAGTGTTTTCCCATATTCTTTGTGCTGATGGATCTGTCGTTGCTTCCAAACCCAAGGCAGAGTCCTGGGACTCCCAAGTCCCAAGGAATTTCCCTTTTGCCAGGAGCTGCAGTGGGATGAAGCCAGTCAGGCTCTGACCCTCCCACTCCAATCCTGTCTGGATAACCTGGGAAAAATCACTCGTAGGAAGTATGAGATGGAGTTTGGAAGGTCACCTCTAGATTTCCGCACTTATGGAGTCACAAGAAGAGACAAAAGCCCTGTGTTACACACCACAAATCCATGGAAAAAGGAATTATTGCCCTCAGGATCCTGCACATCCCATGGATAATTTCCCAGGTGAATTTCCAGTGCTTTCCATTCGCTGTTCCCTATTGGAAGTTGGGCAGTTTCTTGCCTGCAAGATCTTTAAGTGGTTTCCCTCAATAGATTTAATGGCAAAATGTGCCATTAAAAAAGATAATTCCAAACACCCCTGTATTTATTCCCTGTATTTCCACGTTTTTTCTTTTCCTTGCTCCGTAGGTCCATGGTGCCACTTGTCATCTCAGAGTCCTGCAGCCTCAGGATTTGTGGCTGGAAAAAAACAGGATCCAAACCAGGATTTAGGCAGGGAGGGAGAGAAAACAACTATTTAAGGAAATCTGGGATCTTGCAGAAGGAAAGGGAACTTCAGGATGTGTGGGCAGAGGAGAGGAGAGACAGGAGGAAGGAAAAGAGAAGGAAAACTTATTCCAAGCCCAGGTAACATATTTCCCCCCCGGAACTTCTTGGAAGGAACAATGCTGGGCTGGCTCCAGTTCCAAACCAGAAATAAAGGGATCAGTTAGGGATAAAAATAGAGGAATGTTGTCTGGAAAAGTCCGATGCGGCATTTCCCTGCGGATGCTCCAGGCTGACCAGGGCCAGGCCGGGTCCTGCAGGAGATGGATGCAGGGTGACAGCCCCACGTCCCTGCCAGCCACTCACACAGGGACACTCTGTCAATTCCTGGCAGCCCTGGAATGCCCTTGGGAATTGGTCTGGCCACTCCACTCTGTTTGAATCCAGGCAAGGGCCTGGTTTTCCATACCCTCGTTGTTCCCGGTGTTTTCTTTCCGTGCCTGGGCTGTTTACCAGGCGTGAGGGCTCGACCAGCACAGGGGGTGTTGGGCCAAGCAGGAGTTATTTTAGAGATCCACCCCGCTGGCTTCAGGAATCCAGAGGGAAATTCCATGCTCTGGTTTTAACTCGTCACCAGGGATGGCTCCATTTGCACAGGTGGGACATGGGATTTTGGGGAGCTCAGGGGGAAAACAGGGATCACCCACCCTGGGAGCACTGAGAGGCATCAGTAGGGTCTGGGAATGTGCCTGATTCCTGGTTTTTATAAGGATTGGGATATTCCTTGGCCCTGTGGATTGTGGAGGGGCAGTTAATGGGAATGATTTCCTCAGAATTAGTGGGATCTCCTCAGGGATTGGGAGAGCAGGAACATCTCCAAACTTTGGTGTGATCCAGGCAAGATGGCTTTGGAGAGATCCATCATTTTTTTCCTGGTTTTTCCACAACTTCTCACTCCTCTGAGGAGGAACAAGCCCTGTTCTACTTGGAAAGAAATTCCGCAGCATTCTGTAGGACCCAGGGACAGTTAAATCCATAAAGCCCCTGAACCCTGAGAGCTGGGAGATAAAAGATGAGAAAAGACATGGAAGATAGGAGTGATTTGTGTGGCTTTGGATGGGCACAGATTTATGGAGTGCGAGGAAAGATTCCTGATATCCCCTCTCCAGTCTCCCCAGTCAGCAGGGATTTGGATTAGGACATTTTAATCTGGATTTGGATGGGGACGTTTCCATTTGGATTTGGATCAGGACATTTTTATCTGGATTTGGATGTGGACATTTGTATTTGGATTTGGATGAGGACATTTCTATTTTGAGCTCCGGCCAGCCCAGGTAAAAACCCTTTGAATTCCCCTTTATGTGATGGAATTTTTGAGACTCCCTGGCTGGGAATAACCCCGAAGTGAGGAGAGAGTTTATCCAGCCTGGAATGAGGAGAGAAGGCCCCAGGCTGGCTCCGAAGTCAGGTTCTGGTCCTTCCCACTGCTGTTTCTGGAATGCCTTGGAAGAACCCCAGCTTGGGCCAAAATAATGTGTGAGCCTCAACTCTCCTGAGGCTGGGAGAAGGGTTTGGAGGAGCCTGGAGGAAGGCAGGAAAATCCAACATAATCATCCTTGAAAAAAACAATCTTGAGTAGATTTGTATATTCGGAGCAATTTAGCAGGAACTAAACATAACAAATAAAAAATATCAGGGATGTAGCAGGAGAAGAGAATAACAATAGAAATAAAAATAAGAAATATATTAAAAAATGTAAATATAAATTAGAAAAATTTAAATAAAATAGGAATAATAATAATTAAAAATATAAATATAAATAAAACCAGAAATAATGAAAATAAAATTAAAAAATAAAAATAAAAAATGAAAATAATTATAAATCATATAAAGGGGTTTTTTAGATGTCACTCCAAAGAATGTCCCTGTTTTATTTATGCCTTTCCAGCTGCCGGGACACAGAGCAGAGGATTTATCTGCTCTAAATTTAGCCCCACAAATGTTGGCCAGCCAGAATCCCAGCTATTCCAGGGACTAGCCTGGATAAATTGTGTTTGATATATGCTTGAGATAAGCAAAATATTTCCAGAGATAATTCCTAATCATAATGGAGGATCTGGAGGCTCAGACTTGACTTCAGAAAAGCAAAGGGAGGAAATAAATCCCTGTGGCAGAAAGTTCCTTAGCCCTGGATTCCCATCCAAGGGTCTGGGAAAGGAGTTTGTTCCATGCCTGGGTTCATTTCCCACCAGCATTCCCAGACAAGCAATCAAAAAATGTCCTGGTTTTTCACACCAAAAAGGGAGAAAACTTCCTGCTCTTTCCACACAGGAGCAGAACAGGAAAGAAATCCTTGGATCAAAATTCAAAGCCTGAGGAACTGAAGTTGTGCAAAAGCCTTTGGTTGACATCTGTTGGAAAGGGTCTGGAAAATCCAGCTCCAACTGGGAATGGTGTCTGATTAAATTGGGATGTGGCCACTGGTGATGGCAGGGAATTAACAGGCATCTGTTTTCTTTTCCAAGGGCCTCCGCCCACATTGGGACAATCCCTGGAATCAGCATAACCACGGGGATGAAGGGATTGGGAAAAACCCCTGGAGAAGGGCTGGGAGTGCTGGTGGAGGAGGGATGAACACGCCCTGACCTTGTGCTCCAGCAGCCCCGAAATCTGGAGGTGTCCTGGGCTGATCCCACGGTTTGGGAGGCAGGAAAAGGGGAATTCTGCTCCTCTGCCCCCTCAGGTGAGACCCCACCTGCAGAGCTGCTCCAGCCCTGGATCCCTGTGGATCACAAGGACCTGGAGCTGCTGAAGAGATCCAGAGGAGGCCCCAGAGCTGCTCCAGGGCTGGAGCCAGGCTGGGAGAGCTGGGAATGTTCACCTGGAGAGGAGAAGGCTCCAGGGAGAGCTCAGAGCCCCTGGCAGGGCCTGAGGGGGCTCCAGGAGAGCTGCAGAGGGACTGGGGACAAGGGATGGAGGGACAGGACACAGGGAATGGCTCCCACTGCCAGAGGGCAGGGATGGATGGGATGTTGGGAAGGAATTTCTGGCTGGGATGGAATTCCCAGAGCAGCTGTGGCTGCCCCTGGATCCCTGGCAGTGCCCAAGGCCAGGCTGGAGCCACCTGGGGCGGTGGAAAGATCCCTAGGTCAGCATGGGGATCTCAATCCTGCTTTATGGATAGCACCTGGAATTTCAGTTTTTCCATCTGGCTCCTGTTGTATCCATACCATGGAGGCCCCCCTTTCTGTTTTTTTGATTTTCTTCCCTCTAGGAAAGCCCCAATTCCAAGAATTCTCTTTTCTCCTATGGAAGAATAGTTAATAAACAAAACTTGCCCATTTTCTCCCTGTTTTTGTGGAACCTGGATTCTTATTCCAACATTATCCGCACTCTCTCATCCTGTTAATGCAAAAAAACCCCAACTTTTAATTAAAATTGCTTAATTACAGTTGCCTCTTCTCCACAGAGAAGAAAATGAGGTGCTTTGGCCTTTATTAATGTATTCTATTCCTAGAAAAAGCAGAGGGAGAGAATCCTTCACCTTCCCACAAGGAATCCTGGATAGACTTAATGAAAATATCTCCTATCCCATCATTCCCTTACGGACTGTGCAGGTAACTTGGAAATTAATGGGAATTCTCTGAGCTTTTCTGGAAATCCAAATGGATTTCCCTGCATCCCCAGGTGTTTCCATCTTCATGCCTGTCCTCCACCCCACTGATTCCTTTTAGGGTTTCCTGGTTTGCATCCTAAAAAGCAATCCATCCCTGCTTTTCCCAAAGTTTCAGTGGGGTTTGAGGGATCCCAAGGAAGGGAAGACAGGGGGGATCCAGGGATGGGAAGATATAGGGGGAAATTTAGGGGTGGGAAGATGGGAAATTCAGGGATGGGAAGATGGGGGAAATCAGAGAAAGGAAGATATAGGAGGGATCCAGGGAAGGGAATGTGGGGGAAATTCAGGGAAGGGAAGATACAGGGGGGGACTCAGGGAAATTCAGGGAAAGGAATATGGGAGGGAGGAATTCAAGGAAGATCAGGGGCTGATCCCTCTGTTTCACACTTCCGTTTCCCATCCCCAGGGCTTTATCACGAGTTCGTTGATTATCAGGAGCCAATCCCGGGGAACATCCATCGGTTTCTCCCCTTGAGGCGAGGCACGGCTGAGTTTTGTTCCTTGACAGCTCAGCCTGGATTAAGGACCCGTTAATCCCGAGGCGGGGATTTGTGAGCGGAGCCCCAGGATGTGATCCCTTGTAAACAGCTCATTAAGGACTTTACATCTCCCAGGTTTTTTTCCCTCTGGCTTTTCCCTCCCACACTCCCCGCCCGGGTAATTCCCTCCATCCCAGGCGTTGTAAGCGGATCCCGAGGGCATGCCCAGGATATTTTTAAGCCTCCACAGCTGCCAGCCCATTTTGAAGTCCCGTTTTAAGACTGGTTCATCCTTGGCCTTCATAACTTTGCATAACCTGTGGCTGGAATTCTCTGCTTTTCCCTCTGGGATATGAGAGAGACATGGAACTGATCCAAAGACTGGAGCCCCTCTGCTCTGGAGCCAGGCTGGGAGAGCTGGGAATGCTCACCTGGAGAGGAGAAGGCTCCAGGGAGAGCTCAGAGCCCTGGCAGGGCCTGAAGGGGCTCCAGGAGAGCTGGAGAGGGACTGGGAACAAGGGATGGAGGGACAGGACACAGGGAATGGCTCCCACTGCCAGAGGGCAGGGATGGATGGGATCTTGGGAATTAGGAATTCCTGGCTGGGAGGGTGGAGAGGGGCTGGGATGGAATTCCCAGAGCAGCTGTGGCTGTCCCTGGATCCCTGGAAGTGTCCAAGGCCAGGCTGGATCACCCTGGGACAGTGGCAGGTGTCCCTGTTTTTCTGATCCATGGTTGGAACCAGTTGACTTTTAACCTTCCAAGCCAAACCATTCCCTGGTTCCACAATAAAATTCCACAATATATTGGATAATCCAGCAATTTTCACTCATTCCTGTATCACTCTGGTATCACATCAGGGCTGGGAATTTTGTCCTTGCCCTGCTGGAGCTGCCTGGACTTTTCCATCCCTGGATTTTCCTCTCTTGGAAGGAGCTGCTGAGCTTTTCTAGGCACAACCAGGCTGCCTGCAGTGGGAATAATGTGTTTTATGGAAGTTAACTGCCTTAAATAAACACTCCCTGGGATCCAGGAGCTCCCAGCAGAGCCTCATTCCCAAAATCAACTAAAACAACATCGAGGCAAAAAGAGAGCAGGAAACACTCTGGAAAAACGGGATAAACACTGTGAAAGTTGATTTTCCTCCTGTTTAATTGAGGGAATAGGTGGGGAAATTGCCCAGGTCAAACTGCTTCCCATCCCTCCCCTCCATTTTTCTACAGCTGGGATTTCCTTCCACTGGATTCTGGGGAATTCCTGCTATGCTAAGTGCTCTCCTGGCACGGAAAAGAGGAATCCCGGAGGGATTTTTGTTTGCAAACATCCCCTGGCTGTTGGAATAATGTTACAGTGATGGATTTCTGCCAGGTGGGAAAAATGCCTGGCACAGCTGGAATTCCATGTGGAACTCCACGTGTTTCTCTGTGCTTTGGACTATTCCAGCACAAGCTGAAAGGATGATTTTAATTTTTTTTTTCAGAAATATCCTATGGAATAACAACCCAGGCCTTTCCCAGGAATTTTAATGGCTTTGCTGGAGTAAGGAATGCCAGCATTATCCCATCCAGGATGCAGGGATATGAACTGCAAACTGGGAATAGAAACATCTGGCTGCACTTTTATCCAGAGGAACAAGGCTGGGAAGGAATTCCAGTTCCACTGACAGCCAAACTCTCCCAGGACATGGTGACTCTCCAGGGCTTCCTGTTCTTGGAATCCTGGCTACTGGGAATTTTAAACTTTCTGTGCTAACAGACACTGACCCCCAGGAAAACACTTTACATTTAACTTAAATAAAAAAAAACATTAAAAATTAAATAATAATAATAATTTCATAAAAATACCTTCCAAAATTAAATAGAACTAAGATTGTAAGTGTGCATTTTAAATAAAAGTATATAATATCACATAGAAGAAAAATTAAAATTTAAGGTTTTAGAATATAGTAATATACATAAAACAAGATAGAAGTTTTAAAACAGAAGCTAGTACTGCTTCTTCACCTTCTTCTTCACAAGTTTAAATAGTATTGTATAATTAAATAAAAAAGTCCACATTACGAACCACAAGTAGTTATTAAGTTAAAACTAAAAATAATTCAAGTATAATTTCTCAATTAGATAATTTATCCTTAAAAAACCTTATAAAGAAAAAGGTACAACTCCATTTTTTAATTAGTTAAAGTACTATAAAACTCACAATTTGTAAAACTATAACATAAATAAAAACTAATAAACATCTAAGTCCAAACAAAAAATACCAAAACCACAACCAAAAACCACACATACACCAAAAAAGCGGACCCAAAGAGAGGCCATGCAAAATAGTTCCTAAAATATGTAAACTAATTTATAGAAAAATATGAATATACTTAAAAGTCTATGAATACACAACAAGATAATGTAATAAAAAGGTATTTAAAGAATATCTCCAAAGATAACAGCGTGCTCCTGACTGAATGCCAAGCACCCAGCCATTTTAACCCTTTGATTTATTTCTGTCTCCTACTGTCTTTTCATTAAACTTCTTAAATTTTGCCAAGGAAATAAACCTCATTTTTCACACTTGCATAATGTGAATGAAGCATCGTGCAGGTCAATACCACTCCAAGACGGATATGAATGGGAAGCTCCTGTCGAGAAACTTCTCAAAAAGCGCGCGACACCGCCGCGTGAGGACATGAGCAGTGGCGGTAACTCAACTTCCCGAATTCTCTCCGAAGACAAAACACTCCAAGAAATTTCAATCAGATCCCCACACCCGAGCCCAGCTTGGTTTCAGGATCACCAGATCCTTAGGATCAGATGGCAGGGGTTGCTCCCACTGCATCCCAAACTCTGCCTCTCATCGGAGAAAAATGTCTGGAACGCTCCGTCCTTGTGCTCCACAGGGATGGGATTCCACTGCAGGGATCCAATAAACCCGCTTGTGTCACAGTCGCATTTTCTGAAAAATCCCTTCGCCCAGGATCTTTCTCCTGGGAAGCTGAGAAGCCTCAAAGAAAAAGAAAAACAATAATTATCTCGTTGCTTCTCCTGCGTTTTGCTGCTTTGGAATGTGTTTGGACACTGTTTACCACAGGTGATTGTTTCATTGGTTTCGTGTGAATTGTTTTGACTCTTTGGCCAATCAGGGCCAAGCTGTGTCAGACTCCAGAGAAAGTCACGAGTTTTCATTATCATCCTTTTAGTCTTCTGTAAGTATCCTTTCTGTATTCTTTAGTATAGTACAGTTTAGTATTCTTTAATATAATATAGTATCATAAAATAATAAATTAACCTTCTGAGAACATGGGGTCAGATTCATCATTCCTCCCTTCATCTGGGAACCCCACAAACACAATACGGACAGATTTTGGCAGCTCTGCAACCCCTGCCAGAAATCCCTGCTCCGATTGCTTTTGGGATGGCTGCCTTGGGACAATCTTAATTAAACCCAGCTGGCCCTGACTATATTTAGGGATATTTATTTGGGGTTTGATGCTTTTTGGGCTTTTTTTCCCTTCTGTTTCATCCATATGGCTGTAAGGAATTTCCAACCAAGCTGTAACAGGTGTGTTTGGATCAGGTAATGGGAATAAGGGCTGGATAAAGGAATGGAAAATCAGTGGAAGGGGCTGAAATCCCGAAAAAACTGACCAGGGCAACGTGGGGATTTATTTGTTGTACGGCTGTGACTGGAAAGGACAGCCCCAAATTTTCACAGCTGTGGGAATGAAAGGTGGGATTAGCTCCGATTCCTAGTGGGAATTTCAACATCCTGAGCGACCATCCAATCCCAAGGCAGGAATAGCGATATCCCTGCTTTTCCTGACAGAAGTTTATGTAAATCCAGCTTAAAGCTTTCCAGCAGGCCCAAGTTTCCATCAGACAGATTCCAGCAGCCGGGATTCATCCGAACACGGAGTTTTCCCAAACATTTCAGCAGGAAGATGAAGTGCAGGTCAAGCTCTTCTCACAACCACTGGGAATGGAGTTTTGTGTGCTTTGAGCCACAGAGAGGGAATTTTTATGAGGATAGGCAGTGATTGGATAGGTGGGAATGGTTTTAAATGGAAGGAGAGTGGGTTTGGATGGATATTGGGAAGGAATTCCTTACTCCGAGGGTGGTGAGGCTCTGGCACAGTTTTCCAGAGAAGCTCTGATGCTCTTTCCCAGCCATCCACACTTTGCCAAATGATGGCGTTTCAGTTTCCTCGGCAAAGCCAGAGGGGCAGGATTGGCGGATCCATTGGAAAAGAGCTCTAGGGATTATTGATTCCAGGTAAATCAACAAACTCCATCCATCTGGGAATAACAGTGAGGATTGTGAGGATGGGGGAAGAGTCCTGGAATGTGCTCTCCATGTGAGGGGTATCCATCGTTATCCCTGCTGTCCGTGAGCCAAAGGAAAAGGTTTAAATGATCCCAGGAGAAGACAGTGATGCTCACCAGCTTCCCTGGGGAAAAATGCACATTAAGAACGGACTCAGAGAATTCCAGGATGGTTTGGGTTGGAAAAGAACTTAAGGATTATCCAATTCCATCCCCTGCAACAGGCAGGGACACCTTCCACTATCCCAGGGTGCTCCAAGCCCCATCCAACCTGGCCTTGGACACTTCCAGGGAGCATCCACAGCTGCCCTGGGAATTCCATCCCAGCCAGGAATTCTTTCCCAATCTCCCATCCATCCCTGCCCTCTGGCAGTGGGAGCCATTCCCTGTGTCCTGTCCCTCCATCCCTTGTCCCCAGTCCCTCTCCAGCTCTCCTGGAGCCCCTTCAGGCACTGGAAAGGCTCTGAGCTCTCTCTGGAGCCTTCTCCTCTGCAGGCGAACATTTCCAGCTCTCCCAGCCTTTCCTCATGGGAAAGCTGCTCCATCCCTGGGATCACAGTGGTCAAACAGAATTGGCTCATGACAAGCAGCTTTCCAGCTCCCATAAATCTCTGCCCTTCTTTTCCCAAATGGAATTCCATGGATGTTAAAGGTGGATCAGCTGAGCTGTCACAGGCGCCTCATGCAGTCCTCAGTCCTTGGATATGTATCCAAATCTTGTTCCAGCTCCTGGAGTCTGGAAGTGGGAAATCTCTCCTGGAAGAAAGGGGAAAGAGAGGGGAAAATCTATTTAAGAAGGGGGAAAAGATGGACTTTGAAGGACAATACAATTTTAATTGGATGTCAAGACTAAAATGCTGTGTTTGGTGAGCGCCTTATTAAAAAAGATCCCAAAATCTTTCAGAAATGAGGGATAGAAAAGGAATAAGAGGATAAGGTGGGAACTGAGGGGGGTAAATACCAGTAACTTGAAGTCCAGCCCGGGGCAAATCCTGGGTGTGAATTGCTGACCACAGGATCCCATTCCCTGTTCACGGGCTGAGCCGTGTCTGTCCCAGACAGATCCAGGAGCACCTTTGGATCTTCCCTTTGACCCCTAACCCTGTTCCAGAGCTCAGCTCTTCTCACACCTCCCAGGCTTTTCCAGCCCAGCCGGGCAGAGCATTCCCGGGATTTCAGGAGCTCAGCCCTCAGTCCTTGATCCCAGGACATTCCTGGCGTTCCTACGTGTCCATTGTTCCCGAGCTGGTGGCTCAGATTGGGTTACAGCCCCACAGGGAATGGGGGGGGAGCGTCACAACCAGAGCCCAAATGCCACCCTATGAAAAAGGCAGGAGAGTATTTTGGGAAGTGACATCGATGTTCCACCGGTGGCATCCCAAAAAAAGGCTCTGTGTTCCCTTTGGATCTTCCCTCTCCTTGTTAAAACATGGAAGAGCATTAACACCGAGGAAATTAAGTAAATTCACTTTTAAAGCATTTCTGTGGAAGTTTTTCCCATCCCCTTTTCCTCCTCTTCCCGTTTATATTGAGGCTTCATTTTGATTTTTTATTACTTTTTTCCCCCCATAATTTGAAAATTCCTTTCCCCCCTGTGTCTAATTGTGATAAAAGCTGGAATTGTGATTCCTGCTGCAGCCACAAGGGAATCCCAGGATTCAAATCACAATAAAATATTATGGCAAGGTGCAAATTCCCTGGATCACCACTGCGAAGGGATCCATGTTTATGGACACGGCTGGAATTTTAAATATCTCTGAGAAAAAACAGGAGGAGGACTGGGATAATTTTCCAAAGGGAACAAAAGTCTGTAATTAACAGAAATAGACTATCATGAAGTCTTCAAAAGTAATTTTTAATGAATCCTTTTAATGATTTAATTAATCCTTTTTTTCTTTCCCAAAACCCCTGAAGGATCCTACTGATTTTTTCCCCAGGCTTTTGGAATTTTTTTACTGGCTTTGCAGCAATGGAATGCCAAAAATCAGATCCCTTCTGCTCCTTGTCCCGTGCTGCCTCCACATCCAAGGATCCATCAGAAACTCATTTTCCATTAAATCCCACATGGCTTCGTGAGGCAGAGCACGTTTTTCCTTGGATTTTGCTGCTTGGTATTTTTAACATTCCATTTTCTATAGAAAAGATACTTTTGATTCTAATTTTTGATCCTTCTTTTCTTGTCCCAGGGAGGAGCTGACATGTGTTGTCCTGATCCCAGAAGTTGGGAAGGAATGGATGGATCCTGCTCCATATCCACAGCAGAGATAAATCAGCATTTTTCCCTTGAAGTTTTGGAAGTGGCTGATTTAGAGCAGCTGAAGAGTTGGGCCAAAAGCGAGAGTTGGCTTTTTTTTGGGAGCTGGAATTCCTATAGGAAAGAGGGATAATGCTGGGCAAGCACCCCATGGAAGTGGGAGCCGGAATTTTCATCCAGGTGGAAATTCCCATTTTTCCCTTTATTTCTGTGCCCCCCAGCAGCTTCTCAGGAGGCCAACCCCCCCTCATGGTCCCACCTCATCCCTTTTTCCATGTGGATCCAACACCTTCCCTTCTCCCTTCCCTTCCTGCTTTATCCATTCTGGTGTTGATGGAAAAACTGGGAAGATCTGGCAAAAAATTGGGAGACAAATTGAGATTTCCTCTAAATTCCCCGTCTGGTTTTCCTTTTTTTAAAATTTTTTTCAATTTTTTTTTTAGTTTTCCTTTTATTTTTAAACTGTTTTGTATTTTTCTTCCATAATTATCTTGGAAATGCCAAAGCCTTTTGGAAAGATTGGAATTTCTGTTTTTAACTGGGTTCGCTAAAGGGTGAGGAGCAGATGTGGTTTGGAGCTGGTTTTCCTCATCCAACATCTGTCAAGAACATCTGGGCCTGAGAAGCCCCAAAAAAATCCTCATTTTTGGGTCGCAAATCTTCTAAAAATGCTTTTTTTATGCTCTTGGGGGAAGGCCTCAAGCTGTGGCCATCTCCCAGTTCCAAGGGCAGAATTCTTTAGTGGGAAAAGTTGCACAACAATTTTTGGTTGGAATGGGAACATCTTTGACGTGTCAAGCTCTCGTTTAAAGATGTCTGGAGACCTTCCAGGGATGTTTTGGAAGTGAGAATTGGAGTTTAAAATCCCAAATTAATTTGATTTTTATTTTGAACAGAAATCCCAAAACGTTCCAGAGGGGGACAAATCAAACATCTGGAAACTGATACATTTTTTTTCCCAAATAATTGAATTTTAATAGCCCACAACAATTTTCTATGGGAATTGGTCACTTCTCCTAGGTTCTTGTTTTTCTTGGAAAAAGGGGGTTCACATTCCCTCTCCAGTATCCTTTACCTGAGGAGGAATGTGGCAAAATGCAGGAAAAGGAGTGAAATTGGGAGATAATCTCATCCAGGTCCCTTTTCCATGAAATGTGGCTCCAGATATTTTGAGGTCTCTTCAACCTGATTCCAGCAGACATTCCAGCATTCCATTCCATAGGACAGCCAGACTTATCAAGGATCATGAGGCACTGTGGCAGCATTCCCAAATTTCAATGATCTGGATTGTGGCTGGAATGCTTTGTTTTCACTTCCATCCTAATTTTCTGGTCCTTAAATCCAGTTGGTTTTGGGTTTTGTGGGAAATGTCTTGCTGAGTCCTGGAGAAACTTATCCTACCCTGAGGATCCAGGGAATTTTAGACAATTTCCAGCTACCCCAGCTTCTCCCAGGGGACTCTGGAATAACTTCTTGGCACAGAAAAGTTGAGGAGGAATCTCCACCCTCTGCCCCAAATCCATTTGTAGGAAAAGGGATTTTTGGGCAGGTTTGGGGGTTTTGGGGAGCTGCTGGGATTCCAGGGATCTTCCTGGAAGAGATGGATGAGGGATTTAGGAGAAGATTTGGCTGTTGGCAGAGAGATTTGCAGGGCACTGGAATATCTTGAATCCATGGAATTGGTCCAAGCGGAGGTTTGGTGCCTGCAGGGATTAAAAATCCATCAGGTTCTTCCCTGGTTTGAGTGGATTTTGGATATTTAAATAAAAATGAATTTAAGAAATCTTGGAATCTTGGAATGGTTTGTCTTGGAAAGGACCATTGGACCATCCTCTTCCAATTTATGGGCTCCAAGCCTTGTCCAGCCTGGCCTTGAACACTTCCAGGGATCCAGGGGCAGACACAGCTTCTCTGGGAATTCCATCCCAGCCCCTCCCCACCCTCCCAGAGGAGGATTTATTCCCAAATCCCATCTATGCCTGCCCTCTGACTGTTTCCTGTGAAATTCACCTGATCTGCTCAGGGATTTTGGCCATCCCCAGATCCTCACCAATGAACTCCCCAAAAATCCATGGATTTACCCTGGGTTTAGAAGAGGAACAGACAGGAGGAAACAGAATCAAGTCCCAAAGGATTTAACTGGGATTTTAATCCAGAATTTTCCAATCCAAGCAGAAGTGGCTTCCCATAAAATGTCAAGAAATGAGAACTTTTTGATGTTCACAGAAGTGCAAAGGATCATTCCTGAATATTCTTTACCATAAACATATAAAAATATTATGGAGAAAATCTTGGATAATCCAGAATTTTGCCTGAAAACCCAACTGAGGTCATCTCCAGCCCTTTTTCCTGACCATTTTTCCTATTATTTATTTTCAGTAGGAAAAAAACTGAGGAGAAAAAAAAAATTGCAAAAAATCAGCCAACTTCCCAAGTGTGGCTGATTTGTGGGATTTGGGAGAGAAGGAAAACCTGATTTGTGGGATTTGGGAGAGAAGGCAAATCTGTCTTTCCTGGTTTTTCTGGGCTCTTCTTATCTGGCAGAGGTGGAGGTGACGATCCCGAGCTGCTGCTGAGATCCTGCTGGCATCTTAATGGCCTGATATTTTCCAGGGCTGTTTTCCATCTGGGAATGCAGCCTGGTGGCTTTTTAAATGTGCAAAACCTGTCCCTGTGGCTGCAGCTGATCCCAGATCCCAAACTGATTTTCACTGGAATTTTGCTGCTCTGAATGAGCAGGATCTGAAATTCCCTGGATCTGTGCTGATCCCAGAAATGTGGATTGAGGAATTTATAGTGAACATGGTGAAATAAATCCTTGGGATTTCTTGGGATCTGTGAAATCTCCCCCAGTTCTCCAGCCACGACTCATTCCAATGCAGGAATTAAAGAGGGAAAAACTTTTCCAGCACATGAAAACAAGGAATGATTCCTGTTATTTCTGTTATTTTTCCCAGTTCCTGGGAGTTTTCCAGGCCAGGCTGGAATACCCTGGTCTAATGGAAGGTGTCCATTAGATAAATGAGATAAATGGGATAAATTATTTTCCAGGTCCTTCCAACCCAAACTGTTCCATGGATTCAGCGATCCCGTGATTCTGTTTCTTCCCCGGGATATCTCCAGCGTGTAAAGTTTGCAGTGATCCCTTCTGATCCCAGAAACTTTCCTGTCCTAATTCCTGTTGGGACAGAAAATGGGAAAACTGGGAAACAGAAACCTGCCAGAAAATCTTTCCGGTGGGGCTTTGCCATCTGAAGGAAATCCGGGAAGAGGGGGGGATCCAGGAAAAGCAGATGGAAGGGGTTTGGATTGTGGATATCCAGGATGATATCAACAGGAACTCCAAGAGTTTTATGATTCAACTGATATTTGTTGGAATTCCAGCCTGGATCCCCTCACAAGTACACTGTGATTTGGTGGGGGCTGCTTTGTTCCAGGTTTTTGGGAAAATACAAATAATCCAAGGAATGTGCAAGTGCCCCTGTGTCAAAGGGTCCTCCTGGTAAAGAAAAAATGACCTGGAAATGGAAAACATCCTGGAAAAATGACATAAATCTGGGAATTATTCCCTGCATTTTGCTTCGAGGGGAAGGGTTATCCAATCCAAGTGAGTCTGGGATTAGGAAAGCTCCAAATGGACGCTCTTATCTCAGTCCTTGGGACAGGAATTTGGCACTCAAGTCCCTAAAAAGGCCTGGAAAATCCCAGCTCTGAGGGTGCACTTCCAGTGCTGCCCTTTTCCTGTGGGGTTGTGTTTTCCCTGCTCCTGGGTGCATTTTCCTCAAAGCCATCCTGGTTTTTGGGCCCCTTCCCAGGAGAAGGGCAGCGTGTGATCCGAGACGGGAATTTTCCCTGTGCCAGCTGACACCGCGTGGATGCTTGAGCTTCCCTAAAGCCGCATCCTCAGCTCTAAATATAAACCTGGGCTTATCTTTGCATGACAAAGGCCAGGGGGGCCATCCAGCCTGGAAAAGCGAGCTGGGAATGTCACTCAGGAGCTGGGAATGTCACTTGGCATGGCCTTGGCAAGGACCAAACGCATCGGAGCACCTGGATCGTAACCCAGCCTTCCCCTTGTCCCTGCACAGCAAAAATGTTTGAGCCGGCGCCAGGCTCGGCCTAAACCCCCCAAAATCTCTTTTCCATGGAAGTGTTAATTGGGAACAATGCTGGATCCAAGGGTAGGATCCAAAATAGCCGGGGCCAGTCTTGTCCTTTTATAGCCGTGGCCCCATTGTGAGCGGTGGCATGTGACAGGTCTGGGAGGGACAATGTGGCACTTCCAGAGGGGATAAAGACCCACTCCAGCCTGGCATTCTTCCCGCAGCAGCTCCTCTTTCCTGCCTTTCCGACTCTCTCCGTCTCTCCTTCCCAAATCAGCCATGGCTCCCAAGAAGCCCGAGCCTAAGAAGGCCGAGCCTAAGAAGGAAGAGCCCAAACCAGCGCCTAAACCAGCAGAACCAGAGCCCAAAAAAGAAGTGGAATTTAACCCGGCTTCAGTCAAAGTAGGTGAATTGATCCTGTGGTGGTGTTGGGGCTGGTGGAGGAGTTGGATACTGGGAATTGATATCCTCAAAAATTAGCTGGGAATTGGGTTTGTGCCGAAAAGTGAATGTCCCATGAGGGATAAACACTGCAAGGCACAGGAGGATTTCTTGGTGAGGTTTGTCCTTTGGGAATTGTCCTTTAGAGAAATGGAATGCCCTTTGGGAAAGGGCATTGCCTTTGGGAATTGTCCTTTGGGGGAAAGGATTATCCTTTGGGAAAGGGCATTGCCTTTGGGAATTGTCCTTTGGGAAAGGGCATTGCCTTTGGAAAAAGAAGAAGAGCTTTGCAGGATCTCTTTTTAGTGGGAATTTGGAGTAGACAATCACAGAATCAGGGGATCTCAGAATTCTTGAATGGTTTGGATTAGGACAGACCTTCAATCCCATCCCACTCCATGGGCAGGGACCTTCGACTGTCCCAGGTTGCTCCAAGCCCCAGCATCCAGCCTGGCCTTGGACACTGCCAGGGATCCAGGGGCAGCCACAGCTTCCCTGGGAATTCCATCCCAGATCCTCCCCACTCTCCCAGCCAGGAATTCCTTCCCAATATCCCATCCATCCCTGCCCTCTGGCAGTGGGAGCCATTCCCTGTGTCCTGTCCCTCCATCCCTTGTCCCTCTTCAGCTCTCCTGGAGCCCCTTCAGGCCCTGGCAGGGGCTCTGAGCTCTCCCTGGAGCCTTCCCTTCTCCAGGTGAACATTTCCAAGCCATAAATATCCCTGGATCTTCAAAAAGCAGTTTCCCCTCAGGAAAACTTGGGAATTATGTGAGAAAGGGAACAAGTTGCTTTGTCTCCTCATTGATTAAATCTTCTTCTCTTCCACATGGGACCAAGTCCTGCAGCTCAGGATTTGGGACAAATCCTGGAAGGGCATTTTCCTGCCTTGAATCCCAAATTCCCCGTAAATCTTCAAATATTGGTGAAAAAAGCAATGATTTGTAACATATCAAGAAATCAAGTCCCAAGGAATTCAGTTTTGGGGAAGTTTTGAAGGGAATAACTCCAGAGTTGGTGCCGTGCTCCCAGAACAATTCCATGACCTTGGGAGAGAGGCTTGTGATGGGATCCAGCTCTCTCCAACAGCTCCATGCTCAACATTCCAGCACTTGAAAAGGACAGGGACAAAGGGAATTACTTTCCTTGGAGGCACAGGGAGCTCCAGGCAGGACACCGTGACTTTGTGGGAATATCCACTGGGATTCTGGGACATTGTGGGATCAAGGGCAGCAGGGATGAGTTGTCATTAAAAAACCCCAAACCCAAATTGGCATCACTCAAAGAAATCTTTATTTTTAATCAAAACAATTCCACACTCCACATATTTATTTTTATCTTGGAAAAAAATTTAATTCCTGCATTTGTAAAAATTACTCTGCACAATTGTTTGTGAAAATTCTTATTTTTCATGGAAATGTTTATTTTTCACTTCGGCACAATTTGGAATTTTGAAGGTTACATATATTATAAATATTATATAAATTTTAGAGTTCTTATCCCACTTTGAAGGTGCTAAAAGTTTGTCTGGAATTCCCAAATAATAACAAAATCCCAATCCCTGCAGGGAATATCCCATTCCCAAATACTGGATCAGGGAAATTGGGAAATACAGAGTTGGAGTCTGGGGCATTTTTTTCCCAACCTCATAGAAAGGGGAGAGGATATTTCCTAGAGAAGTTTTCCCAGGAATTCTTTAATTTGATCAGGGATGCCCTTGCCTGTTTGTGCAAATTCCTCCTCCATAAATCCAGCTCTGCTGGAGCCCAGAATCCCTTCCCAATGTTTGGAAAAATGCTTTAATGAGGGTTGGAATTCTCCAAATATCCAAATTTCTGCACTGCAGGATGAAATTCATTCTAATTTCCACAAACTGTGGATAAAAAAAGTTAGAAAAAACAACTTTGTATCCAAACAAAATGCTCAAAATTAATCCTTTTATGGGAATGTCTCAAATTGTTTCTATTTATTCCCAGATTTTATTGGTTGTGTTTGGAATTTTGAGACTTTTATTTTTAGCCACTAAAAAGTCTCAAAATCAAAATATTCCTGTGTAGGGAAAGGTGCTCCTTGTTGGAATTTTCCCACCTCTCCCAGTCCTGATAATGATCCCAGGATCTTATTTGGCACCTGGAATTATATCAGGTTTTCCCCATTTTTTTCCCTCTCACCTTTGGATGCTCCTGGTCTGTTTTTTTGTGCGTGTTGGGATCCCAGTTTCAGGGGCCTAAATGTGGGATCCATCCCTTACCTAAAGCCATTATCCCAAATTTTTGGTATTTCTTACACACGCATTCCCATTGGATTTGAGCCAATGCTCTGAAATGTTCAACATTCCAAGGATTCCCCAAATTTCCAAGCGTGTGTGCAATTGGATGCTCTTTGCAGCTCATCCAAAAGAGGTTCTGGGGGACTTATTTTCCAGAAGAGTTGGGTTTATTCCTTGGAAAATAGTTTTTTAAGGAAGTGTTTTTCTAGGATGATCTCTGTACTTTTTATTTTGAGGAATAAATTGTCCTACAAAGATTTGGTAGCAGAAAAATTGTCTTTTCCTTACATTTAATTCATTCCTACCAGGAAGCTTTTTAATAGGGAGGTGCATTTTCTCAGGAAAATATTTTGCTTCCATGAAAAATAATCTGAAAAATGGGATTAATTTATTATTTTTGAGGACACAGAAAGTGGGAATGGCTCCTGGAGCTTTAACAATGGGAAAATGGATAATTGGATTTAAATCCCCAATAATGAACAGAGAGAAAATCTCTGGAAGTTCATCCCTTGGGATGGTGCCCAATTCCTATATCTGGATGGGCTGAGTCACCCTTGGGAGACGCTGAGCTGGGATAAAGGGAGATGAGATGGGAATCTGGGAATTTGGGTGCTGGCATTTCAGTGGCTAAAGTTGGATGAGGTGACGTTGCTCCAGGTCTGGTGACTCGGATCAAAATCCACGTGGAGACAGCTGGGATACGTGAGGACCTGGAAGAGACACGGTTTTCCATAGAGACTTTTCCACATTTTCCACACTTTCCTGGGGAAAAAGCAGCCAGGAAATATTTTTGGGGGGCGCTTTATTTTTGGGGCCATGTGGAATCTGCTGTCCTTGCAAAGTCCTGCAGGGACGCTGGAATGGAAAAGCTTCTTCCCTTTTTCTGCATGGAAAGATGGAAAAGCATCCCAGGTGGGAGCAGCCAGGGAAAACAGGGATGGTGCAGGACTAGGAATGATGAATCCTGCTGGATTTGCCTGTTCAGCTCCAGAGCTTGGAGCATTCCACAGGCAGAATGGCTGCACGTGAGGCTGGGAAAAGGGAAGCTTCTGTTGGGATGAAGGGGTTGATTTTGGGAGAGATGGATTGAATTGTTCTGTTTAATCCCACCCCGGGGATGGGATAATTCCAACTGCCAGGTAAGTCCTCTCCATCCTTGGGCTCTTCCAGCTCCTTAAAAATCCATCTCCAGGAGCTGGAGCTCTTCAAAATGTCCCTAGAACTGTCCTGAAAAATAAACAGGAATGAGTTGCCCAAGAGGCACTGGGATAACGGGATAACAGGATAATGGGATAACGTGGTGACAGGAGAGTTCTGCTTTTGTTTCCCAACTCTGGCAGGCATGGCATTTCCAAAATAATCCCTCTCTAACCCAGTCCCCCTTCCAAAGGGGCCAAAAACTTCCCTGCAGAAAATGACAGAATGCCAGAAGTTTTGGGATGGAAGGGACCTTAGATTTATCCCAATCCACCCCTGCCATGGCAGGGACAACTCCCACTGTCCCAGGCTGCTCCAAGCCCTGTCCAGACTGGCCTTGGGCACTGCCAGGGATCCAGGGGCAGCCACAGCTGCTCTGGGAAATCCTCCCAGCCAGAAATTCCTTCCCAATATCCCATATCTCCCTGCCCTCTGGAATTTTAAGAGCAGACAGAAAATAAAGAATAATTTTGTGGGGTTTTTATGCAGCAGCAACCTCTGCATGACCTTGACAGAGATCCTGCTTCATATTCCTATTCCTGAAGTATTTTGCTTTGGAATTAAGGGCTGATTTCTGGTTTTACTTCCTTTTCCTTCGGAGGGCTGGAGCTGTTGGAGACGGGATCAATGATCATCCCAGGGCACTGGAGGAGTTTATATCCATCATAATTACTGTGGAAAGTGATGGGAGAGGGGATGATGGGAATGTTGTGTATTAATAGGATTAAAAAGGTTTTAGTGGCAGAAAAAACCCCACATGATGGTGAAATCCAAATGTAACCTCAACTCCAGGATCCTGATCCTGATGGTTTTCCTGGCCTCTTTCCAGCTCCTGCATTTCTGTCTCCTGAAGCAGTGTCCCAAGGGAACAGTAAAAAAACCCCTAAACAAGAACAACAACAAAAACCCCAAACAAACAACCGCCCATCAGAAAACCCCACAAAAAACCCTAACCCCCTAAAAACCCAACAGAATAAATAAATGAAAAAAACCCCTAAAATCCAACCTCCTCTTCCTCCCAAACTATCTCTGCCATGGCCAAGTGAAAGTCCTGCTGTTCATCCCCGGATTCCTCGGTATCCTATGAAAAACCAGGAATGTCGTTTCACTCTTGGAAAGGCTCCATTGTCTAAATGCTTCCCCCGGCTCAACTCCTGACTGCTGGGTGACAACAGATTTATTCATAGGACTGATGTCAGGCTTAGCTATGCCTGGCTTAGTGCGGAGTGATGGGGTTTATTGGGATTGATAAAAATTCCAAGAGATTGGAAGCTGTGAATGACGTCAGCAGGGCCAAGGGTGGAGTTAATCCCTCCTGCAGCCTCCAGGACAAAACCAGGGAAAGAATCCAGCAGCATCAGGATCCAGCTGATGCCATCAGGTGATGATTCCCTAAAGCCAGGATTGCTGGAGATGAGGAAAGCTGGAATCACGCTGGTGGAAAGGTTTGGATTTGGAGGTTTGATATCCTCACAGAATGTGTAGCCTTGTCTATATGTCAGGGCAGGACAAAAATGGGATTTTCTCTGTCTCCCATATGGATTTGGACCAAACCTCAGCACTGGGAGCCTTGGGGAAAGGGAGGCTTGGATGGGAATGTCCTGGCTTTAAAACCTCCATTCCCAATGGAAAAAATGCCAGGGAAAACTCAGTTCTGAAGAAGAAGATCCCTTTTGCCGGGATATTTCCCACAACCAAAATCCCAAGGGAAACCATCCTGGTGTCCTTCCAAGGAAAAGAGGAATGAGTCATGGACTCATTTAGGATGGAAAAGTCCTCAAAGATTGTCAGATCTAACAATTAATCCAGCACTGCCAAGGCCATCATTGTCCCCAAATGCCACATCCACATGGATCTTATATCCCTCCAGGAAAGGGGCCTCCGGCTCTGCCATGGGCAGCTGTACCAGGCCTGGACAGCCTTTTCTGGGAAGATTTTTTCCCAATATCCAACCTGAACCTCCCCTGTGAGCAAGTGTCCAAGACCAGGCTGGGCAGGGCTTGGAGCAACCTGGGGTAATGGGAGGTGAATCCTCCCAACCCGCCGGGATCATAAAACTGAGACTAAACCAATTTCTTCTTATCTGAGTCATTTTCCCCCTTCTTATCAGTTTCCTTATCTTGTTTTTGTCTCATCCAGGTGGAATTCAGCCCTGACCAGATCGAAGGTGAGGAAGATTTTTCTCTTCTGGGCTCAGTAAATCCATCCCTGGGAAGTGCTGGGATGAGCAGGGCTGGGATATTGGAACAACTTTGGGAAGGCTGAGCA
Organism: Hypocryptadius cinnamomeus; assembly: GCA_013400635.1. Lineage (NCBI taxonomy): Eukaryota > Metazoa > Chordata > Aves > Passeriformes > Zosteropidae > Hypocryptadius > Hypocryptadius cinnamomeus. Next base: position 58,967 of record VYZP01036931.1, read on the forward strand.
TTAATTCCTGGCTTTTCTTCCTTTCCTCCTCTAAATCCTTCCCTCCAAAAGAAAAGCAGGGAATTCATGTCCCATTTCCAGGAGTTACACCCCCAAAACAGCCCAAATGCAGTTTTTTTCTTTAGGAAAAAACCACCAGTATCAATATTTTCAAAGGAAAACCCTCAACTCTGCTTCAGATAATTTTTCATGCCTTCCATCAGAACTTAATGTGTTCCAGCTCTCCCAAATCCAACAAATAACACCAGGCATGGAATTTCTTTATCCTTTCAAAGCCAAACATCAGCATCAATTTCCAAACTCTTTGTCCCAGCTCAAGAAACTGATCCCAAAACCTCCTGCCTGAAGTCCTGGGAATGCTGGGACTGCAGCTGTCCCCTTTCTCCTCAAAAATCAGCCTGGGTTTTATGGGATAATTGATGGATGGAATCAAACATCTGGCAGGATTTGCCTTTGGTCTTTAAACCCTTGGGAGAGCCCCTAAAAGATGGGATCAGGGAAGGGGCTAATTAGAGCAGGGGAAAATCAATCAGAGAGATGTTTAATTATCACCTCCCTTTGTCATTCTCTGCTGACCTGAGGAGGATCCAGGGGTCTCAGGAAAATTGGATGTTTCCCAATTTGTCAGCTGATCCCAAAGCTGACAAAATCCTTTGGAATTCCCAAAGGAATTCCATCCTCTGGGTTGGATATCCCTGGTCTATCACCATCGATTTGGGTTCTGGCACCTGACTCCAAATGGAGTTGGTGGAGGAGAAACAGAAGCTGCAGCACCTCAAGGGCTTTTAGAACTCCCCAAATTCCTTCTTTTTACTATGGAAAAGATTGTGTGGAACAAAGGATTCCCTGAAAGAATTCATGGGTGTTTTGTCCCCCAGAATGCTGCTTCAGGAGAAGAATTGATGGTCTGGGGTGAAGCTTTGTGGAACAGCCCCATTTTTACATGTCCTGCTCCTCAGCCATGAGTGAAATCCATCCCTGGTGGCAATGTCTGCTTTGAACCCTGGGTTTGGGCCTCTTCAGCTCCCAGAATTGCTGGAAAATGGGGAAAAGGAGCTGTTCCAGATAGGCAGAGAGGCAGTAATTAGGAATCTGAAAATATCCAGAGGGTTCCTGGCCAGAGGGAGGGCAAAGGACACCGAGGTGGTTTTGGTGCTTGGATGGGAATTTCATGGAGTCAGCAAATGCAAATGAAAAGATTAAAATAGTAGGGAAAAAAAAAAACAAAACAACAAACAAACCAACAACCTAAAGCCTTGGAAATCTGAGCTGTCAGGAATTTTGCTGGATTGGGAATCTTCAGGAGGTGGTGCTCAGCACTTGGTCCCAGGGAGTCGGAGAGTGGTGATGGATGAGGAGCTGAGGGAGGTGGAAAGAGTCCCCATTTTTCCTCACCTACCTCGGCTGTGAGACCCCCGGGAAAGGAGCTGGGAAGGGGTCTCTGCCCCCATTCCACTGTCAGCCAGGAGCTCAGGAAAATCCACGATTGCCCTCTGCTGGAATGAGGGGCTGGAAAGGGATCGGGGCTCTGCCCAGGGACAGGAGGGAAAATCAGGAGAGAGAGGCAGGGAGAGGAGGAAAGAGAAGAGAGTGGAAAGAGGAAAACAAGGGAATGTTAATTAGCCCCAAATGAGAAGGTTCAGTGTTGTTTGGAAGTGTTGGATGGAGAAAGAAATGAGGAAAATTGGAGTGGAATGATCAAAATGGAAAGGGAGAGAGAAAGGAGGAGAGGAAAACCCAGCAAAAGTCAAAGAAGGAAGGACAGAGGGAAAGAAGCAAAGGAGAAGAAAGAAAAAAGGGGGAGATGGAATGAAGAGAAGGAATTGGGGAAGATGGAGGAAATCTGGGGTGCAGAGTGTGTGGCTGAATGGTTGAATGGATCAGGATTTAGGGAAAAGAGGATAATTTCCTGGAGTTTGGAAATGTTGGAGAGAAAAAAAGGTGGAAAAGTAACAGCAGCACGAGGGCCAGATCCAGGGATTTAAAGCCAAAGGGATTTTTGGGATCAGTTGTGGATGGTGCACTGGAAAGTCAAGGATAACAGTGAAGTTAAAGGATTAAGGTTAAAGTTAAAGGATAAAGGATGAAGTTAAAGGATAAAGGATAAAATTAAAGGATAAAGGATGAAGTTAAAGGATAAAGGATAAAATTAAAGGATAAAGGATGAAGTTAAAGGATAAAGGATGAAGTTAAAAGATAACAGTAAAGGATANAGGATGAAGTTAAAAGATAGCAGTAAAGGATAACAGCCTGTTTCTGCTGCTCCCTGGGATCCTCCTCTGACCCTGCAATTCCAGCAGGCAAAGGAGTGCCTGAGGAACTGGAGTGTCTGGGGAAGTGTGTGCTGGATCCTGCATGGGAGTCATGGAATCATTCCATTTGGAAAAGACCCTTAAGACCATTGATCCCGACCTTTACCCCAACACCCTCAAGCACCACATGCAGATGAAATCAGTGGTGGAAAGGAGAACCTCTCCCACGGGAATGCTCTTACCAGGATCCTGCTCCTCACAGTTGTGAGGGATTCCATTCAGGGACAAGGGAAACCTCTGAACCTCGCAGGAGATCTGGCCTGTTACCAGTTCCTGAGGGAATAGCAAACCCTGCTCCCTAGATCCTCCCCTGGGGGCACCTCTGGGTGCTGTGCCCAGCTCTGGATCCTCAGCACAGCAGGGACAGGAGCTCCTGGAGCTGAGCAAGGGCCTGGAGCATCTCTGTGCCCAGGAAAGGCTGAGGGAGCTGGGGCTGCTCAGCCTGGAGAGGAGCCCCAGCTGAGAGGGCCCCTCAGCCCTGGGTGTCCCGTGTGTCCCTGGGTGTCCCCATGTGTCCCTGGGTGTCCCTCTCTGTCCCTGAGTGTCCCTGTCTATCTCTGTGCATCCCTGAGTGTCCCTGTCTGTCCCTGAATGTCCCTGGGTGTTCACTGAGTATCTCTGGGTGTCCCTGTCTGTCCCTGGCTGTCTCTGGATGTTTCTAGGTGTTCACTGAGTGTCCTTGGGTGTCCATGAGTGTCTCTGTCTGTCCCTGAGTGTCCCCATGTGTCCCTGTGTGCAGGGAGGGGCAGAGCAGTCCCAGGCTCTGCTCTGGGGCCCAGCGATGGCACCAGAGGAATGGGCAGGGACTGATCCCAGGAATTCCCCCTGCACAGGAGGCAGAACTTCTGCCCTGGGCAGTGCCCAGCCCTGAGCAGAGAGCAGAGAGGCTGTGGGATCTCCCTCACCGGGAATATTCCAGAACTGTCAGGATGTAATCCTGTGTCCTGTGCTCTGGGATGGCCCTGCTGGAGCAGGGAGGTGCCACCAGTGACCCACTGTGGTCCCTTCCAACCCAACCCATCCTGGAATTCTGGGATAAGGTTTTCCATACACCTTCACCCTCCCCCACCAACACGCAGCGTTTTGGGTGACAATCCCAGTATTTTTTCCTGGCATAGCTAATTTCCAGCTCCTAGAGGTGCTCCTGGAGCGCTGGGTCAGTGCTCTCAAAGTATCCAATGTTTAATCCAAGATCCGGTTCTCCCATCAGCAGAGCTGCTGTTGAATCCTGGGCCTTCCTGAGTGCTCCTGAGCAGCTGGAAAGCTCCCAAGGGCAACGATTTCTCCTGTTTTCCACACTTTCTGATGTTAACTGAGACGGAAATACCACAGGAGAAGCATTTAACCTCTCCGATTCCATTCTGCGATGGAACCGGAAAATGCAGGGAAGGAGGAACACAAACATCAGAGATAACAAAGCTCATCCAAATTTTTCCCAAACCACAAAATGAAATGGTCAGGCAGTTAGCAAGGGAAAGGTTTACATTGGGTTTATCTTTTATCCAAGGGAGCACAGAATGGATTTCTCCTGACCTTTTTCCCTTCCAGAATTTAAGGAAGCATTTTCCCTTTTCGACCGGACCCCCAAGTCGGAGATGAAAATCACCTATGCCCAGTGTGGAGATGTCCTGAGAGCTTTGGGGCAGAACCCGACCCAGGCTGAGGTCATGAAATTGCTTGGCAGACCCAAACCTGAAGGTTGGTGGCTTCCTCCATTTGTTTTGGGAAAGGGCACTCCCAGAATTATTCCTGGGGAAGGTGAGGTCTCCATTTTCTAAGTGTGGAGTAACTCAGGATATGGAGCAGCCTCTGAAATTGACAGCAGAAAGGGAGGAGAAATTGGTCTGGAAGTCAAGATAATTGTCCCAGTTTGAGGGGAACTAATTAATTTAACAGCCTGGACATCAATGTGTTTTAAAATCACAATTTTTTTTCCTTTTAAAATTGCATTTATGGAGCAATTCACGTGGTTTTCCTAAAAACACAAATATTTCCAACACATCCTGAGAAACAAAGGGATAACATGGATGTAAGGACATGGATTGTTCCACAAAAGATGGGTGGGAAGGCCTGTAATGATTGCAGTGATATCCTTCTGTATTCCATATTTCCATGTTCTTCTCTCCTTTTATCCAACATTTATCACCACAGATCTTCCACCATGGGGTGTTATTCCCAACTCTCCCAGAATCCCTCCAAACTTCCATTTCCAGGATCTTTTATCCAACATTTATCCCCACAGTTCAGCCCTCACAGTGGATATTCCATGGTTATTCCAAACTCTCCCAGAATCCCTCCAAACTTCCATTTCCAGGATCTTTTATCCAACATTTATCCCCACAGTTCAGCCCTCACAGTGGATATTCCATGGTTATTCCCAACTCTCCCAGAATCCCCCCAAATTTCCATCTCCAGGCTCTTCTCTCCCTTTATCCAACATTTATCACCGCAGATCTTCTACCCCACAGTGGGTATCCCACCATTATTCCCAGAATCCCCCCAAACTTCCATTTCCCCTGGGTTTTCCAGAGATGAATTCCAAGATGATCGACTTTGAGACCTTCCTGCCCATGCTCCAGCACATTGCCAAGACCAAGGACACGGGAACCTATGAGGATTTCGTGGAAGGGCTCCGGGTGTTCGACAAGGAGGGGAACGGGACGGTCATGGGAGCCGAGCTCCGCCACGTCCTGGCCACGCTGGGTGAGGAAAACCTTCCCTTGGGAATTTCCATCCCTGCCTTTCTCCCTCCCTCTTTTCCCTTCATGTTTTAGTTCTCCTATTAATATCTCATTCCTATCACCATAAAGTTGTCCCAGAATTTCCAACCCCACCTATTCCCTTGGCTTGTTCCCATTTTTCTGTGTTTCCAAGAGGCGCTTCCATCCCTCCCTTCTCCTCTCCCTCACTCCTTCCTGTTGTGTTGGATTTCTCCAATAAATATTAAATTCACATAAATCATCCCAACATTGCCAATCCCAATGATTCACTTGGTCTGTCTCAGTTCTGCTTCACCTAAATGAAGACTTACAAACCAATAAGCACCAAATATCTAAATCATAAAATTAAATTTAATTAAATCCATCACTGATCCATACCAAAGATCCCAAATTTGACCTTGGAATCTTCCGGAACCTCAAACTCAGAGGGGAACTGAGTTTTCACTGAGAGTTTTTTCATCAGATCTGGTTAAAACGGACCCAAACCTTCAAGATTTGGCACTTAGATTGAGCTTATTCTCCGGAAAATGAGTTGTACCCATAATATTCTGTGGGTTTCCATATTTATCCTGTCTTTCTGGATTTTGGATTGAATTTACTCTCAAATTTGGATCCAGATTTGGGTCAAGTTTGGAATTTGGATCAAGTTTGCAACTCCAAAAGGAGCTTTTCCCATGGTCAGCACCCCAAATTCCCCACAGGAGAAACATCCCCCTCTTCTCTCTCACTCCCATTTGTCTTCTTCAGGAGCTTCCTAAATTCCTAAATTGGGGATTTTGATCCAGCGAGTTTGTTTTCCATGCAGGGGAGAGGCTGACTGAGGAGGAAGTGGATAAACTGATGGCGGGGCAGGAAGATGCCAACGGCTGCATCAACTATGAAGGTGGGTGGGACCCCTGAAAGCTTTCTTAAAATATTCCCAAGAAAGTTTAAATCCATGGAAAATCTGGGGCAAAATTTCCAAATTTTAGACAATTCTGAGTCCGTAACTCTTCTGATAAACCCTGTCTATGAAAGGTTAATTATGTTTTCCATAGGATAACTGATTCTTCTTTCCCTCTTTTTTCCAGCTTTTGTGAAACACATCATGGCTAACTGAGCCCAGGTGAGTCTCCTCTGCCCTTCTCCTGAATTTCCAAGTCCTTGTTCCTTTAGGATCGACTGGAAACTTCCAAGAAAAAAATATTTTCCATGTGCATTTACAAATCCCTGCTCCCAAACTCCTAAAAAAGCAAGGAAATAGAATTGAGCTAACAAGAGAGGGGGAAAAAATAAAAGGAAAAGAGATAAGAAGGAATCAGGAATGTTTACACCCCTGGCAGTATAATTAGTGGTTTTTCATAAATCTGGCTCCCATCATCTCCTGACAATGGATTGGTTTTCCAGGAAAAGGCCGGAGCTTTGTCCAACACATCCAAACCACAGCACCACCGAGGGCATCTCTGTCTCACCCTCACAAAGGAGCTGGGCTTTGTTTCCAGGATTTCCTGGGCAGGGTTTATCCCAGTTTTACTGGAAAAGGTGCCCGCTGCCTTCCGTGACATTCCCTGGGTTTTCTCCCTGCTCAGCTCTTGGGGAAGGAGTTGACCAATCCATCTATTCTGATATCCTGGGAAAAGCTGCACTCAGATTTGGTCTGGTTGTTTTGGTTTGGTTTTGTTTGTTTTTAGTCTTTTCCCTTGGTTCTGGTTTATTTTTAGGTCTGGCTTTGGTTTGGTTTTGGAGCTGACCTGGCTGTGCTGTGGTGACTTTTGCTTTGGGTTAAGTAGAAGTCACATCCAGGTTATTAGAGAATTTTGTTCCAAGGTATAACTTAACAAAATATAAACAAGCTAAAAAAACCCCTGGATTTGGTTTGGGTTTTTTTTCCCCTTCATTTCTATTTTTTCCCTATTAGTATCCATTTTTTTCCTTAAGGCATTTACCTTTGAACTTGGACTTTTCCAACTGGTTCCCAGTTTTTGATACAAAAGAGCAGGAGCTTTGGTGAAATCCCAATCCATGGTCCCTGCCTGTTGTTCAGGGATGTTTTCAATCCTTAATCCAAACCCACTGCTCTAGGAAATTCCCATTCCAACGGGAACCAACGTCAGCCACCAGAGAAGACAAGTGAGCATGGAAAGCTGAGAAGCTGGAAAACTGAACAGGATTGGGAAGCAATTCCGAGGGTCTTTGATGGGTTTGGAAAGGGGGCTGGGAGCTTGTGACTCCCAGGAATCCAACATTCCTGGGATTTGCTGATGAGCCTCGGTGGTGTCATCCAGTGGTGGCCCTCCCACCCCTGCTGTGGGGCTCTGGGAATGTTTAGGGAAAGCCAAATGGAATTGATGCCTTGTGAAGGCTGACCTAGGACAG